>PVJH01001883.1:0-188267 GCA_004026705.1 Nesogale talazaci | reverse complement strand
AATATCTATCTGATCTGAAAACCCATGCAGCTACCATTTCAAAATCCCCACTACTGATGATGATATTTCTCAAGAAAAGATACTTATCGCCACCACCCCGCTCTTTTTTTTCCAGAGTCCTTGTATTTCATTGCAGGAAACAATAAGGAAGCAAAAATTGGCTTGTTTTCCAGATAAACACTGACAGGCAAGGAAGATACCAGCCAGTTTGGAAACAGATATGTGTTTGTCTTATCATAAATAGACCCATGCCTTGGATATAGTCCAGGAACAGGATACAATCTATTCTTTTCTCTGATGATCCCCACCCCCTTGATGACTGGGTATTCCTTACCTTGTCAAAAAGACATCTGGACAACACAAGTGCTATACATGGTTAATTCCAGAGCCTGAAATTAGTAGCCAGCTGGTGAACAGTATGCCTCAGTGGTTCTCTGAAAGAAATTCCCATGGCAGGGGAAGTGGGATGAGTCCCCCCTGGAATTGTGAAGGAAGGCAAGGGCGAAGACTTACCCCCTATTGTCTTGTCCTCCTCCTCCCCTTTCTATCAGTCAGGAGTTTTTCCAGAGTCCCATGAAAAGACAGACATTCTCTCATTCTTGCTCTTGGTTGCTATCTTTATTGAATTATTTTTCTGCTACCCAATTTATCTTTCCATTATCAGGTGGACAAGTGCACCCAGAAATTTTCAGATTGTCTTTTTAATTCTAAAACCCATTAGACAGAAAAGTTTATGGGATAAGACTTGTGCCCCTATTCAAAGACAAATTACGTTAAAAGTTTTGCATGTAGGCCAGCTTTCTTCTTTCTTTCATATTTTTATACAGATTTGTGGGCAAAGCAGTTGGAATGCTACTGATTGTATTTGTTGGGACCAATTACACCTAAAATAAATAGGCAAGATAGCAGGAGGCAACACTACTTGCTAGGTTCTGTGAGTGGAAAAATAATGTCAGACAGGCCCTTAATCAAGATAGCTTAGTGTCCTGTCTATCTCCAATGCCTGAAGTCAGACCTATGCTGCTGTCAACAGAAGTTTCATTGTCTTTCTAAGAAAAGAGAAGAAGGTCTAGTCACAAAGGGGAAGACACATTGTTAAAAGTCTCCCTGGGGACCTTAGAGATAATCTGTTGTAACTATCAAGTTACCATAACAAAATTACTGTTTAAGAGGGTGACTTTAGAAGAAAGAGATGTGTTGCCTCAAAGTGTAGGAGACTACAAGGAGTCCTAATCCTGTGCATAAACCAGGCTATGTTCCACTAACTCTAGAAAATGATCACTAATCACTTGCAGCTTGCAGCCCTGGGGATTTCTTGGTGCTTCTTGTCTTGGATAGAGTCTTACATGATGCTTTTGCCTTGTGCACTTACCTCTCTCCTCTATGTCTGTTTTTCTTTTGTATAAAACTCCATTCAAAAGAGACTAGGGTTAAGACTCAAGCAAAGAGCAACCTAGCTGCTAACTAACTAACTAACAAAGCAGGAGAAAAACATTGTACATGGGTTAGATGTCAAAGTATCTCTTTTGGGTGGTATAAACCAATCCACAATATTGCCAGAGTGAACATCTCAACTTTAAAAATGAAACAAATGAGTCTTACATACACATGCACACAAAAGATCTAAAAAGTTTAGACACCCACAAGTGAGAATTCAATATGTCCATATTTTATTGAAATGAAGAAACCATTCTAAATCTCCTGAAATTCAGATTTCTGGGCTCAAGGAGCTTGACTGACCCTCTCAGGGCATTTCCTGGCAGGTACTTTTTAGTAAAGGTTGAAATCTTAAACCTTTCAGCCACCATTCCTGGAGCAGCCTTCAAGTCAGAAGCCCTGATAACCTAGTGATTATATGTTGGGATGTGATCCGAAAGGTTAGAGTGTCAAACCCCCACCCCATACCTCAGCCACTAGAGGGAGGAGAATGGGGCTTTCTATTCCTGTGAATAATTACAGAAGAACCCACAGGGGGAAATTTGTCACATTCTTATAGCCATTCTATGAGCTAGAATCAACTCTGTGGCAATAAGTTAATGATGGAGGAAGTTCTACGATGCAGACACCCTCGGGTCTGATTGGAAGAAGCTGTGTTTGAAGTTACAAAGCATGTTCTTAGTGAGTCTAGCTTTCCAGTGGACTGACCCTAAATCTCTGTACATGCTCTGACTCTTTTGAGAAAGCAACATGACAGATCATTCCACTGACCTCCAAGAAACTTCCTGCACCCCAACCGCAGACCTCTTCTCACCACGCTCTCCTCAGAGTTCCTTCGTGATAGTTAACGTCCATCCCAAGTTACTCGATTCGAGTTGTATTCGCTCACAGTCCATACCATTGGTTACACTAATTTCTGGTGTTCCTCTGCCCATTAAGACTTTTAGCAAATCCTTCATTTGTTCCTTTCAATGTCTGTCTATGTGTGGACTGAACGCTATTCCAGGCAGCCCTGCTGACGTGTGGTTATGAGTCAGGCTACCAAAGGCAAGGACAGTGGTGGCAAAGCCCCAGCCTCTGAGGGAGACCGTTGGGCTTTCTGCTTCCATAAAGCCTGACTCGCTCTCTCTCTGAAATGCACAGGGTTCTTTCTACCCTGGCTGAAGGGCTGCTAGGAGTCGGTATGAGGTGGGGGCTGAGGAGCTCCATTTATTAATCAAATAGGTGGGTGGGCACACAAGGTAGCTTTAAATAGCCATGGAAGGAATAAACTGCAAAATATAGTGAAGTAGTCGCAAGCATGTGGTCCGGAAAGTCCGGAAAGGACGGACTTAATTGAAGAGGCTACAACTGACATCTCAGCAGGGCGTTGATAGAGCTCAATCCTCACCTCTGTGTTCACATGAGAACTCAGCTCCACTATTTACTGTTTATAAAACAATATCAGCCCAACCTACAAGACAGTGTTAGTTCCCTCATGTCCATTTGATCCGCAAAGCTAACACTTGAGGACAATTCCATTGGGGTAATTTGATTCTCTGTGTAACAGCTACATGAATTCTTCCATCTAACTTCCTTATCTGGAAAAACAAGCAAACAAATCAAGCAGGTCAATGACTGCCCGCTTTGCCATATTGCACGAAGGGTCAAATTACTGAGTTGGCAATACAGAAGAAAATGCTGACAAGTTGAGAGCGGAGTGGAAACCAGAAGCAGGTTATGAGCAGTCAAGTATCCTTTGCACATGTTAGCAGGAGGGAGCAGGCCCAGAAAAGCACATCGTACTTGGTGAGAGGAATGTCAGTGAAGAGAACGGTCCTGACTGCAAGGGATTGATAGTGTCCCTGCGACAATGGGGAGGACACTGCAGAACCCAGTGGTGTTTCTTTCTCTTGTATAAAGGGTCGCTCTGAGCAGGAACCAACTAGCAACAACCATGCATTTAGGAACCATGCTGATTGCTCGACCTTGGTCCTTAAGAAACAGCCAGTTTTCTGGACTTCGGTCTCCAGATGACCTCATATTCAGAGCACTGTGAAAGTGATTCTTGGACTAGGTTGACCCAGTCCATTTTAAATTCCATGGCATTGATCCAACAACTTTTTAAGAGTAATATTTTCAATACTCATTAGCTGTCTCTTCTCTTATAAGTGCACAGACGGTGTGAATGGAACATAAATGTCCCTAACCCTGAGCTTATTTATTGCTTTTGATTTTCTTATCTCCCATTACTCAAAAACATAGTTCCCAAATTCTTTAATATTCTTTTCCCAGCTAACATCTGTCCCTTCACAAGACAAATGAGGTTATGGTATTGTTCTAAAATCAGAAAGTATGTATGATAAGACTGACTCTCAGGAAAATATTCCAGGCCTCCCTTGCCTGCATTCACTTCTGGACATACTACAAAGGTTGTCCATGTTCTGTTTTAGGAAGAGCACACTTCCTAGTCCCCCCTCAAAGAAACCCCCAAGCCCCAAACTCACTTCAAGTCAATACCAACTCAGTGGTGATCCAATAGGACATCATAGCGCTGCTCTTGTGAAGTGGCTGGTAGTTTTGAATTGATGAATTTGCATTCATCAGCTCAACATAGTGGTTAATAACCACTCTGCTATCAGAGCTTCTCTTCTAGTGCCCAGGAAGAATAAATCATGATTATAATCTACTCCTGGAATAGTTAAGCTCTCTTACACAGAACAGATAAAATGTCATGATAACAAGAGATCAAATACTTACTAAATTTGACTTCATTCTGGATAAAGTGTTCCTGAAAAAGGAAATCAAGCACTATTTGGGGCTGAATTCCGTATGCTTTCCTTAAAAGCACAGTGCTGTACAGTGCCATTTGTTCTGTGAGAGGCAAGGGCTTATGAAACAATATCCCCAGAGTGGAGAGTAATGCTTATTTTATTTAAAGAACATAAAAAAGCAAAATAAATCATAATCACTCTAATTTCAGTAGTCTGAAACTCAGAACCTTCTCACATGCACAGGGGGCTTCAAAAATTCATGGGAAAAATAAATTGATAGATAATGGAATTTTCCAGGAGGCTTTTAAATTGCCCTTGCAATTGCTTAAAATGAGAGGAAATTAAGAAGTGTTCTTTGGGCAGAAGTCATCTCCCATAAAGCCACACAATATTGTTCCTAAATGTCACCGCATCGTAGCAGAACCTTTGAGAAACCTTATAGAACACCTTGCTGGAGGCTGTATTTATTTATTTGCTTTTACTACCTTCATGGAAGAAATGTGGAGTGTACAGAAAGTACTGGGCATATTGCACCAGAAACTCTCTGTGGAGCTCAGTGCTGCTTTTCAAGTCCTTTGCTTTCGTTGGGCCTGTGGTTTGATGATTGAAACCAGAGCTTCTAATGGCTCCTTGCTGCTTGGCACAGACGGGCACCTGAAAAGTGAAAGCTCTTGGCTCCACCCCGCCCAACTCTGAGACCCAGGACACGAATCTTCATCTCTCTGCGGTATTTTGTCTCTTCTTTACCATGGACTTACTACTCATCTCACAAACTTGTACAAATTATAGACTTCATAAACACTGAAGTCTGAATCAAAACTACTCATTTCATCACTTAGGTAATTCAGAATGTTGAAGCAATAGCACACATCCTATTAATGTCTGTGGTTCAGGATTCCCCTTTTTTATTTTTACTAAATCAGTGTGTGCATTATTTTCCCTCTCTCCCATTTTCTACTCATATGTAAAACTCATAGTAGTATTTGCACCTGATGTTTCTGCTGCTAGATAGTCTGTTCCTGGACTTCTTTTTCTATACAAGCGCCAACCAACCTTTGAAACCCATTTTAAATACCGCACCTCTATGATAACTGAGGATTCAACTAGCTAAATGGATTCAACTAGCTAAATGGGGAAGGATTTGCCCAAGTCCACACAGTGATTTGGGACTTCGTCTCATTTTTCTGATGCATATTCTTCACATCGCCTTTGAATGGTCTTAATTCATTAGAATCATATAGAATGTTGTAAAGGAGAATTTCAATGGATATCAAATTCTTCAACTATTTATGAACTTTGTTTGCTACTGTTTCTAGGGTGAGAGCTTTGAAATACAAGGTGCACTTTACACTATTGTCAAAAAAGTATGCCAACAGGGATTTCTTTTTGAACCTCTCTACATTCACCTAGAGTTGAGACATAAGGAAGTTTCATATGAGTGTATTACTATCCTCCAAAATAGGGTAGAACATCTAGAGTTAACTTGCTAAGCCTGACTGATCTACATGCAAAGGGCCTTGCATAAATGACCTGTAGTCCTGATGGTTGGAGAGAGTTCCTTGGCAGTGAAGAAGGAGCCATGAATCTCTCCATTTCCTTGGTTCCCACAGAAAACTATAAGACTATATGTCTTAAGACATGGAAAAAAATCCCTGGAAGATCTGAAGTCGAATCCTCCCTCTTCAGATGAAAGTCTCAACATGGGAAGTAGCCTGGCTGAAGTTCCACCATTGATAAGGTAACAAAGCCAGCATTAAAATCTGCTTTCTTCCATCTATATTACAGCTTAGATAAAAATTTTATTGTTTTTCTTAAAGTACAGACTGAGCCCTGGTGGCGTAGTGGTTGTGCATGGGACTGTGTCCTACTGGGATGGAGGTTCAATTCCAGCAGCGGCTCCACAGGAGCAAAAGCTGGGCCTCCTACTCCCACCACCAGAGGGCAGTGATGCCCCCTCCAAAAAAAAAACAAGAAGTACAATATAAACTAGAATTGTGTAAAAGTTACAGTGACCACTCATTCATCAACAGCACATTTGGAAACCCATTCAATCTATCCTAACTTTTAATTTTTGTACTATAATCCACCACACCCTTACCTTCAAATCAATGCTTCTTAGCTCCTACATATAAAGGCTTCAAAAATTTGGGGTGCAGTGGGGAAGGAAAGACTAAAAGAATACAATTCTTCCATGAATATTTCAAAGATCCCTCCTATGTCCTTGCCTCTGTGCCTTTGATTTTGAGCCTGGATGATATTATGAGACAAAATCCCTTATAGATCAATTCAGACAGCATGTCCAGGTTTTCACAGCTCCTTTGATTGATTGGGTCATTACGATTGGTCGATGCTGTATTTCAGGTAGTCATCATCTCTCTCTTTTCTCTCTCCTCCGCCTCCTAAATTTTGTTAGTATTTGGAAATCAAGAACCGTGCTTTCATCATCTTCTACCAGCATTCGCATGACAGGCTCTATAAATGTGACTTGAATTTGAGCTTGACATTGGTAAAAGTCATAAACTAGATTTGACGATGCAAGAATTCCGATTTCCTGAGTCCTACGTCTGGTACTTTTCCATTCCCGCTTGCAAGTTAACTTTGGCTTTTATTTTTATTTGAGCCTTGGCTTTGTTCTGGATTCTTCAAGCCAGTCAAATTTATAGTAAAGGAGGAATCATTCTTATTCATCCTGCAACCTTGAGGACATCCAAAGTGGCAGTGGCAAAGCCCAACCCATCCATGCGGGAATTTGCCTGGCATTTTGAAATATATTAATGTCCAAACTTCTCCTGAGCTAAAGACAGTTTCCACACCAAGATGCCCTTCTAATCCCACCCATTGAGTTCTCAGAGAGTCATGTAGCAAGACTCATCTCACCCAATGTCTGTCAACATCTGTGATTTAATCATAGCCAGATTTCTAAGATTTACAGAAAAAGACGTAAGAACAATAAGAGTAAGTCATTTAGAAGAAAGACCCTGCACCCACATTCCATTGCTGTGACTTAAATGCTAAAGATTGGAAACTCTAATGGGTTTCATCATTTCTTTCAGAGGCTGCAATTTGAAATTAAAATCATGCCTGTTTTTACCTGTTTAACATAAGATAAATGAGGAATAGCTACCTTCCACCAGAGTCATGGACCTAATGTTTTATTGGGCTTTGGTCACTTGATAAAGATAGAAATTTGGTAATATTTATATAGGGTTCCTATAAGGTTCAATAAAGACCGGAGTCTCTTGACCATATTGAGAGAGCCTTTTCTGCTACCAAATATGGGGCATCCCAAAATGGCTTCCTGAGATCATTCCTTGCATAGACTCCTACTAGGTATTTGAAAGTGAAATAGAAAAATACTAATGAACACATTGTCGGAACAATATTCAACCCTGTTCCACCCTCCCTGCTATCCTCTTTAAGGAGTCTTGGTGATGTATGTGAAGGCTCTCTGACAGGATAGTGTGTTACACGTTGAGCTGCTAAGCACAGGGTCGGCATGATCTAAGGCACCAGAACCTTTGAGGGAGAAAGGTTATAGTGTGAGGACTTAAAGTCCTGGAAAACATAAGGATCAGTTCTATCTTGTCGTATTGTGTCCGTATGGGTCAGAGTCAACTCAATGGCAGTGGGGTTTGTAGCTAAGGTTATGCATGCAATGCTTCCATGCTCAGCTGTGAACAAGCTGCTGTCATTTCATGTCCACCAGATGCCTGGATGTGCATCTCCTTCTGTAAAGATTACAGCCTTGTAATCCTTGGGAGGCAGTTGAGCTCAGTCCTGTGGGGTCTTTCAGACCCAGAAACAACTCAATGGCACTGAGGAATGGGTAGTTCCCCTTTTTGTAGTTAAACACTCTGCTGTGAATCAGGAAGTGAGTGGTCTTAGGGAAGACCTCCCCTTAACTCTTAGGGAAGAGACCTGGAAATCCATCCCTATAAAGATTACAGCCTCTGGCTTTCTAAGGAGGGAAGGTCTACATTGTTCCATGTAAGTTCCAAAGGTCTTTACAAGCCATCAATCTGACTTCATGGCCCCTAACAATAAGCTTTCATTTTTAGACTGAAAATGCTCTTTATTATTACACAATTAGTAATTGGCCCAGAGCAGGACAAAGTTTGTGGCTTGATCATTAAGATTTTTTCCACTAAGATCTGGTAAGAACTAATGCTAAACTGGAATATATTAAAACAAGTAAACAAAAAAATCATCGAAAACCCAAATCACGGTTACTTTTTTTTCCTTTTGTCTTTCCACACCAACTTTGCCTAGTTAACTCGCTCTTTCACATTTTCTTCTCTAATTTATTTCTATTTAGTTTATTTCTTACCTATCTCTCTTTAAGGAAAAAATACAGATTGATTCTTAAAAGTATTTCCATATGTTGCTCTGAAGTCGAAAGAGCAATGAACTTGAATGATGACAAGTATCTGAGTCTTTGTGGTAAAGTGTGTTTCTTGGGAGAAACTCCTTCGTGGTAGCTATCTCAAGTTATTCTATAAATGAAGGCGAAAACACCTCACTCTCAGAATTATTGTAAGACTGAAAAAACAACAACAAAGAAGCATAAACCAGGATGAAGCATATAGGATGTAATCTGTTACACAACAGACTCCTAATGTGTATGTATGTGTGTGTGTTTGTCTATTTGTAGTCATCAATCTTTCAGCAGATAGGCAAGGGATTAACCATTCGCAACACCTCTGTAGAGATAGACATAAAGTTATGCAAATGGCTAAGCCCTTCACTGCTGATCAGAAGGGCGGCAGATGGGTTCATCCAGTGACTTCTGAACTGAGAGACCTGGTGATGTACAAGGAGTTGACACCTGCTCTAAGGTATATAAAGACAACAACAATACTCTGTTGGGTGTTGACCTGCTGTCCACAGTCTGTGGCTCAAAGCCAAGGCAGGAGAAAGATGAGGCTTTCTGCACCCTAAAGACTTACAGAGCCTTATAATCCCCTTTGTGCTGCCACAAGAAACCATAAGCACCTCAGGGGAAGTGGTTCATTTCTAGTTGTATGTTAAGAGGATCATTGCCATTGCTATTGTGTTGATGCTAAAGTTTGTGTGAGGTAGAGTTGAACTGAAATCACTTGAAGCGGCATAACAAATAAACGCAAAAACAATCATGTATGCTACCTTTAGAGCCTGTATACTCCAACCCTATCACTAGAAAAGTCATTCCAGCTGTCATTGTTAGTGCTGAGTTCCCCATTTGGGAGGTGCAGTCATCAGAATGGCAAGGCTATTAATTCTATCTTGGGGGTGATGGGGGCTTTGGGGACTACTCACCTCTGTGCTCTCTAGGCAGTCCTTCATCATGATATGAAATAATAGTGTAGCACAGTGGTCAGCAAACTATGGCTCACGAGCCATGTGTGGCTCTTTCAATGTGAATTTGCGGCTCTGAAGTCACATTGAAAACATTTGAAGGTTATTATTTCAGAGGACCATGATTTCTTTGGTTTGGAAAAACATATTTAAGGCTCCTGAGTGATTTTAAAGTTGTTAGGAGGGACAGGATTGGCTCTTCAGTCTCAAGAGTTTGCTGGCCCCTGGTGTAGCACATTAGTTAATGACAGTCACAAGGGTACAGCAGCTGTTATCAAGTACAGTTTGAATGCTTACTTGAAGGCCATTCACAATGAATTGGCAGCTTGACTTACTGCCCACACATCACTGGGAAACTCTATTAGAAGACCTTCAAAGACTCTTCAGATGTTGAGGTATTAAGTTTTCATGAATTGACACCAACAGCTGGCTAAATGCTGGACTCTGAATTTTGTGTTCTCTTATTTTGCCAGTTTCAGAATTAAAGAATAGAACTTCCTCCACCTCTAGCTTCTCCTCTACTCTGAGTGAAGTTCAGGCCCCATAGGCACCTAAGAAGAGGTTTGTAATACTTCACAGAACTGAGGAAGTAGCTGAAGGGTTCTCAGGTACAGTGTCAAGGATTTTTAAATCAAAAGAGTTTACATTGCAAACCTCACTTTCAGCCCATTCCTGAGCCCTGGTCATCTATTTTCTAAATTGGGATGGTGATAACAACAAGTCAGACAATAGATAGAGAAAGATGCCATGCCGATGTGCTGTCAACATGTCAACATGAGGATCAATACATCCTACTGGTCAGGATATGGGGGCCTGGTTTGGGTAAATGAAGTCTGAGCCAAGAAGACAGCATAACAGCCCAGATCTTCCTGCTGGCCCCTGCCTTTGCCATTTTTACCTTCTCCCATGGGAGCTCAGAATGAGGGGAATATGCCCTAGAGACTGGTGGTTTCCATTGGAACATGAGCTCCACGTTCCACAGCAGGATTCCCAGCCTCTGCACTTGCTGGCCCAGGCTCTGTAACGCCCCCAAAACCACTTCCCCAAATTGCTGTCAGTCCCCCTGGGACAGCTTCTTGCAATGTGTTGTTTTGTCTCTCCCCTGTTGCTACAGCAATCCAGAAAAGATTTGTGTTTCCAATTTTCTGAAATGGAGACATCTGCTTGCAATTTTGAAAGTCTTTGTCAGGTTCTTCAGTTGACTATTTTGATCGGCTCTCCCTGACATGTGGGCAGAGTCTCCAAAGAAGTTCAAAGGGAAAAGACCCCTGTAGGCAAACAAGTGCTTCCCATCAGGACAGCCTGTCTGTGGAGTCCCATCGCTGTGGTATGTCTGAAACACGCTGCATAGGCATGGCTGGTCAGAGCCCAGCAGTCCATCTTTCCAGCCCAGAAGGAAGAATAGACAAATCACATCATCCTCTCTGGACCCTCTTGAAGTTTAATTTTGTGAAAACAACACTTTGCTATACCATCAATTCTAACTTATGGATGACCTCCTGTGTTACAGAAATAGAACTAGTCCATTTGGTTTGCTTACCTGTAATCTTTACGGAAGCAGATCACAAGGTTTTTTTTTTTTTTTTTGCTGAGGTTCTGTTGTGTAAGTTCAACCACGAACCTTTAGGGAAAGAGTGAAGTACAAATATATTTTGCTACCCAAGATCCTGCCCCTTCATTTATGTAACCAATTGACAGCTGTGTGGAGTAGACCCCCACTAGTAACTTCTGTCCAAGACAGCGCTGCTGTGAGTGCCTGCTCAGAGACTTCATGTGAGTCAAGTTGAGTTGAGTTGAGATGGGTTGGGATGGGTTGAGTTGGAGCTTGAGGCAGATTAGAACAGTTCCATAGGGTTTCTAAGACTATCAGCGTTAGGGGAGGAGATTGACATATCTTTCTCTCAAGGGGAGTCTGGGGTTTCCACCACCAACATTTTGGTTAGCACCCGAGTGCTTAATCTTTGTGCCACCAAGTTTCTCAATTCTGTAAAATGGTGGGTTTTGCCATGTGAGGTTAGATCATTCTTAAGTACCCTGGCTCTTTTGGAGATGTGAATGGAGACCACATTGATTAGAGCTGGGCAACAGAATCCTGGTCTTTCATCCTGATTCTAATTAGTCAGGTGATATTAGGTGTGATAAAAACACTTGGGCTTTTCCCCCTTATCTTAAAATTAGTAGATTGGATGTCTATGGCTGTTTTCAATCTAAAATAGGTCTATGCATAAATAGAGTGCCAGGATTTTCCATCCAGGAGAGGGCCTTCCCTACACTTACTAGCTCTGGCAGAAGCTGACTATTTTAATCACTATATTACTGCTCGCATGATATATTGAAGAAATATGCTTCAGGTACAGAATGAAGTGGAAAGCTTTTTGCTATTTTTTTAAGTCAGAGTATGCTTAAGCCTCAGAATGTGACTTACTGGGAGTGTAATATGCAGAGAAATATATGTAAGACTTCTTGACCACTGCCATTGATTTCACAGATTATTTTTAATAATTAGGTATATTGTACAGAATACAGAGCAGAACATATGGAAAAAAGGAACATTCATGCAATATTCCCATTTTCTCCTTTTTGCAATCAGTCAATTAGCTACCCTTGAAAACCATTTTAAATGGAATAGATAACTATTGTTCTTAATATGCACATACATATCTGTGGGAGTTACATAATCTGGTGTAACATTTATTGTTCTTGAACATTCATTGTTCTTTATATGCATATGTATATGTGTGGCAGTTACATACCCTGGTGTCAACTTGTGAAGGGGTGGAGTCTAGCTTGTCAGTCAGGTCACAGCTTAATGATCTCATTTGGGAGGTACAAACAGAAATAAATCATTCACCAGAAGTCAGACACACACTCACTCCTGTGACACTTTCCTGTTGATAAGTCACATAGAGCTATGCTGATGTCAGCCAGAGCCTTGGAGCTGGAGAAGCCACGTGGAGACCCATGCCAGTTCTAAGATGCTTCCATTGACTTTGGATCCATAAGAATTCCCACTCTCTGACCTCTGATCTTCCTACAATCATCATTGGATGTGTTGTAGGAGTCTGAAGAGGAATTTATAGACTGGTATCAGACATGTGGGCTAATATTGGACTTATGAATTGATCTGGACTGGACTGGGATGTACACATGTGAGTGTCTCTGGATTTGTTCCTCTAGTCAACCTGGACTAACACAATATGCATATGTGCATATATGTGCATGTCTAGGCCTATGCCCTGGTGGTGCAGTGGCTATACATTGGACTGCTGACCTCAAGGTCAGTAGTTTGAAACCACCAGCCACTCCAGGGGAGATCATTGAGTCATTTTACTCCCACCAGGGCAGTTCTACCCAATCCTATAGCACTGCTTTGTGATTCGATGTGATGCAGTGAGTTTGAGTTCTTTGATATGTGTATGTAGAGTCCAAACCATAAGGTCAGTAGTTGGGTAACCCAAAACATAGCCAAAGAATAGTCTCTTGCATAATTAGAGTTTAGACTTTTATTTTCTAAATAATACCCCATTGGGTTAATTTTTTATTTCTTATTTGTGTTTTTGGCAAAGAATTATACAGCAGTTCAGAGTCCCATGCAATAATTTCCATTTAAATTGTTCAGTCACATTGGTTAGGTGCCTCACGATGCATAAACTCTATTTCTGTTCAGGCTATGTCTTACTACTAGTCTAGTTTCCTTGCCCCTTTTACACACACCTTTGTTTTCAAGGAATTGTTGACCATGTGCTCCTATATAAGTGTTTTTTTTTTAAAGGAACACAATCATTCTGTTATAAAGGGACACAGATGAGTTGTGTATTCTATTTGTTATAGAGTTTCAAGGGGACTTCAGGGGCTACTTTTAGTTGAAGGTTAAATAATATCTCAGGGCAGGAAGTATTCTCAGGGAGTTTTCCCATCTCAATCCCTCCAGTAGGTCTATATTCCTTTTTTAAGGTTTCATGATTTTCTCCCATTTGTTCCTCTTCATCTATTATTGCACTGATTAGAATGTTCCTTAGTGGTGGCCAGATGCTAATTTCAGGGTAGATGAGGCTTTGGTTAATATAGACTATTGACCTAATAGACAAGTGTCTTCTTAAGTCATTGGTTTCTTCTTTTTCCCTGGATACATTGTTATATCTTAGGTGTCTAGTTGCAAGTCATGAAAGTCTCAAGTACTAGTCACTCAACTGGGATATAAAACATCACTTGTGAACTATATGACATCATCTAACTATACCTCTAACCTTTTAAATCTAAAATTTCAGTCCTTCAAGGTATCTGGTTATGTCTAAAGAGTGTTCATAATTGTGCCACTTATGTGCAGGCAGGCACATAGATGCATATGCGGTCATGTGCAAGGGGTACCCTCAAAAAGAAAACACACAAACAAATGGAACGAAGCACTACTGGGTGGAGCTTTCTCTCAAGGCATTGATAAATTCTTTCTGAGTTAGTGCACCCAGTGGGAAGATCTCTCTGGTCACAGTAACTTTTTTTTCTTTTTTTGTAAAAGCAGTTTTACTCAAACCTCATTTTTTGAGATGGCCATTTTAAGAGAACCAGAGAATTTGTGTTTTATGCACAGGAAAAATGCTGCAAAAAACTGTTGTAATGTTGAACATAGCTTACAAGGACATCATTATGGGGAAAACTCAAGTGTAAAATGACTTTCTCATTTCAAAAGAGGTGAAGTGTTGATTGATGACAAACCACGTTCTAGATACCTCTAAACTTCCCGAATGGATTAGAATGTTGACTCAGTGCATTTGGAGTTTATTCCACCAGGTCAGACTGTTAATCAAGCTTTCTTAGAGTTTCTTAAAGGATTGTGCAATAGTGTGTGGTCAAAATAAAAAAAAAGGTCTGATTTGAGGCAGAAGGGGGTCTGCTTCTGCTAGCAAGACATGCACCTGCTCACACAGTCATCTCAGTGCATCTCAGTTTGGGGCAAATCCCCCCCCCCCAAAAAAAACCCCAGCACTCCCCTCTTGCCCCACATACCTTACTCACCTGACCACTGTCCTTGCAATGTCATTTTGTTTCTGCAAATGCAAAGAGACATGAAAGGACTGTGATGAGATGACATACAAGAGATGAGGCCAAAAATGAAGGGGGTGCTGTCAGTCATCCAAACAGATAAGTTTGAAAAATGTCTCTGAGGACAGAATTACAAATTTGACAAGTGTATTAAGTGTAATGGAGAGTACTTTGAAGAAGGAGATAAGGCTGTTTGTGAAGAAAAAAATGCATAGCTTTGGGAAAAAATCTGGGATTGTTTTTTTCCTGACATATACCATATGCCACCTACCACTCATCCGTCACTATGTAGTACTGTGGAAGTTCCTTTGCATGTAACTGGGATGCTGGAAGCTATGTTACAGATATTTCAAGTACTACCATGGTAACCCAAGATGAAGAGATTTCAGTGGCATTTCTAGAATTAGAAAAGAATATGAAGAGTTTATAGGTTGTCATTTTCTGAGAGCAGTTACTGATAATTTCTTAAAGAGCAATGGGGCATTATCAGATAAAGTGCTGTAAGACCAGTTCTTCAGGTGGGAAAGCACATGAGAAATGTCATTTCTCAAAGTAGAGATGTCTTCAATGACTTCAATGACTCAAAGCTTTCAGGACTTTTATTTGCCAGGTGGGAAAGCCTCAAAATGAAAAGAAGAAAACCTACAAACACCCATTAGTAAGTAGAACAGAGAATTATGAAATATGAACCTAGGACAATTGGAAATCAGCAAAAATGAAATGGAACCCATAAAGATCTCTGTCCTAGGCGTTAATGAGTTGAAATGTGCAGATACTAAGCATTTTGAGGCTGAGAATGGTTTACTGTGCTGAGGATGGTACACTCAAAAGGATGGTGTCATATCAAAATGAACATGTCTGTGACAGGATAATATGCATACACCTACAAGGAATTACAGAATACAAGATTAATTCAAATGTTCACACTGACCACTAACTCTAGTGATAAAAAATGAAGAATTCTAGGGAGTTTTTCAGTCTGAAGTTGATCAAACATGCAATCAGGATGTACTGATAATTATTAGGATTGAAATTAAAAGTTGGAAGCAAAGCAGAAAGAACAGTAGTGAAACAATTTTGCAAAAACAATAATTTTTCATTATAATTATGTTTTTCAACAGCATAAAAGTAGAGAATGCATGTGCACTTCACTAGATAGGTATGCAAGGATCAAGTGGACTCCATCTGTAAGAAGAAATGATGGAGAAAGTTATCACCAGTCAAAAATCAGAGGCCGACAGTGAAATGGCACATGAATTGCTCACATATATATTCAGATAAAACTGAAGAAAATTAAAGCAACTCCATGAAAACCAAAATATGACTTTGGGGTTATCTCACCTGAATAAACAGAACGTCTCAAGAACACTGAACACCAATCACAGATAACCTGAAATGCTTTGAAATGATATCAAGGACTTCAGATAGGAAAAAAGCAAAAGGTCATTAAAAACATAAGAAAGGCAGAAAAAAAGCCTGTGTGGATGTCAGAAGAGACTCTGAAATGCACTCTTGAATAAAGGGCAAAAATAGAAAATGGAATAAATGAGTATTATAATAAAATTCCAATAAAACCTGGAGGTTGATTGTTAAAACTGTACAACTCTCTGGACTTCTGAAAGAACAAATAAATCTGAATTGAAAGAAGTACAATCAGAAGGCTCCTTAGAATCAAGGATGACTAGGCTGCTCCTCACCTACTTTGGACGTATTATCAGCAACAATCGGTCCTTGGAAAAGAACACCATGCTTGGTAATGTGGCAGGTTAGCGAGGGAGAGAAAGACCATTGGTGAAATGGATTGACACCTTGAGGGGCTCAAACAAAGCAACCTTTGTGAGGATGTTGTAGGGCTGGGTGATGCTGCCTTTTGCTGTACAAAGGATTCCTATGAGTCCAAGTGGACTCTTGGGCATCTAACAACAATAAAATGACACCCCATATACCACAGTCATTATCACAGGGGATTGTTTTCTCATGTGCTAGAGTTTGTCTTCATCAAGGTGTGCGTGCTTCCTTCTCATTTGGTGTAACTTGCCCTATCGCCTAAGATAACACATCCCTCCTTTCTAAAGAGTGAATCTCCCTCCCTCCATCCCTGGTAACCACTTGGTAATCCACCAGGGAGAAGCATGGCCTGCTACTTTCATTCATCCAGGTCTCTCCTCAAACACCATGGCCTTTTGAGATGCCTTTTCTGATACACCACTTCTGTTTCTCTGTCTCCTTTCCAGCTTTATTTTCTCCATGACACTTGTCCCCATGACGCTCTAACATTATAGAAGTAAATTTTATTGTGCCGCCGCTAGTCTTTAAAATCCATGTCAGATGCAACTTGTGTTTACTCATATTACATTTCTAATACTTGGAGTTTGCTCCTAGATAGTTGCCAAATCCTTAAGTGACTGGATGCATGTGTGATGAATGGACTCATGGTGGGTGACCAGATAAACCTAAATAGTCTCATACCAAAGTGTGCATTTTATATGTTTCCAATACCTAATATGCAAAGCATGCTTCAATTTACCTGTGTTCACACATACACATTCTCTAAAATAGACACTTTCCATGTCTAGAAAAGTACAACTTACATGCCTTTGTAACAAAGGAAATGTCCCTATTTCTTATTGCAAAGGGAACACAGATATGTACTATTTCTCAGCAAACTCACTCACTGCTAGAAATTGTAAGTTATTATGTTACAATCACATTTGTGACTCCAGTTAATAGTTCAACAAGAGAATCCAGTGCAAAAATGAGTAAATGAAATCTCAGGTTGAAGAAATACAGAATGTCTTGCACATTTCCTGGTGCAAAACAATGCCTCCAATTCCTAGTAGCTGTAAATATTGTGAGCATTCTTTGCTTCCTGATATCTTGTTGAAAAGGAGGACCAAACCCAGGGAGGTACACATTGGATGCAACACAGGAGTGGAAGAAAGATGAGGGGGCAGAGGGGATAGGGAGATAAAAGGGAGTTCAAAAATGAAAGGATAATAGAGGGAACGGGGCAATAATCTACCCAGGGGGGGAGTACTGGTCTTGTCTCCACAGAAACCAGAGCAGGCAAGCAGTTCCTACCACAAAGCACCCACCCAGGAGGACAGTGTGGATGCATGGAAGGATGCAAGAAAAGAGAGAGCTACAGAGCCGTATGCAACCAGAGTCAGATGGACTTCTTTCCTAGAAGTGGGCGTGGCAGAGAACAGGTTGGGGGAGGGGCCAGCATCCCACACCCACATGGACAAAGACAAGAAGGGAGGAAGAGGAAGCGAGCTGGTCCAAGCTCCACGCCGACACATGATGCTCAGAGGACTATATCCCTCTGGAGATGCTATGAGCTACAGAAAGGACTGGGCAAACAATGACTCCTGGGGCCATGAGAGAGGGGAGGAGAAGGGGGTATGGAAAAACACATGGACAGGGGAGGGGGAGCAACAAATGATCTGGAATCAATGGAAAGGAGAGTGTGGGAGGCCTGGTCAGGATTAAGCAAGGACAATGAATCTATGAGGAAACAATGAAATGCCAATGAAGGTGCAAAAAGATGGTGGGACAGGAGGAAGATGGAAGGAAATAGAGGAAAGAGATAGAAGGCAAAGGACACTTGCAGAGGTCTAACATAGGTATGTCCATACATAAATACAACTATCTGTTATAAGGTGGGAATAAATTCAAGTGGACCTTGGACCTTCACCCTCATGCTCCCTCAATGCAAGAACACTTTGTTCTATGAATCTTGTATTCCTCGAGGCTCACTGGCCCAACATGATCACGGAAGTAAAATGGGTGAATAAGCAAATGTAATGAAGAAAGATGATGGTGCTCAGCCTTCAAAGGGTATATCGTCTGGAGTCCTAAAAGCCTAAAGATAAACAATAGACCATCCACTTGAGAAGAGACCACACCCACACAGAAGAAACACAAAAGCCAGCATGGCCACATGGTGGTGAAAGGTCTAGGCAATAGACATCAAACGGGGGGAAAAAACCACATATCAATGTGTGCACACACCCCCAAGGTGCCCACTGAGGACATGTGGGAGCATGAGCAAGAGTTGTGAAGAAAGCTGATGGTGCCCAGCTATCAAAAGATATAGCATCTGGGGTCTTAAAAGGCTTGAGCATAAACAAGCAGCTATCTAGCTCAGGAGCAACAAAACCCACCATAAAAGAAGCTCACTTGCCTGTGCAATCATGAGGTGCTGAAACAATCAAACATCAGGCATCAAAGAACAAAAATCAAAATCAATGAACCAATTAACTCCCGATGTCACTGAAGACAAATGGATACAAAGGCAAAGAGAGTAGAAGAAAAGATGGTGCCCAGCTACCAAATGATTGAATGTCTAGAGTTTCAAAGACTTGAAGATAACTGAGTCGCCATTCAGCACGGAGACAGCAAAGTCCACATGGAAGAAGCATACCAGCCTGTATGATCAAGAGGGGCCAAAGGGAGCAGATATCGAGCATCAAAGAACAGGAATCACTTCTTTACGAGTGAGGGGAGGGGCAGGATGGGGACCTAAGGCCCACTGGTGGGTAATTGGCCACCCCTTTACAGGGGAGCCACAGGAAGGAGACAGACTAGTCAGAGTGCAGCCAGGAAGTGATGATGCATACAAGTTTCCTCTAGTTCCTGAGGTCTCCCTACCCACCCTCCACCCCCAACCATCATGGTCCCAACTCTATATTGCACATCCAGATGGACTGGAAAAGGTGCACTAGTGGAGAGGGAGGCTGGAGATATGGTGAAATCAGGATGGATGAGCCCCCTCGGGCCGGTGGTTAAATTGGAACTACTGGATGGGTGGAGAGAAGGTGGGGTAGAGATGGAACCAACTGCAAGGATCTACATATGACCTTTCTGGAGGACGGGCATGGTTGAGTGGGTTGAGGGAGGTGTCGGGCAGGGTAAGATATGACAGAACAATAATAATTTATAAAGTATTGAGGGTTGATGGGGGAGGGAGAGCAGGAGAACAGGGGAGGGGTTGGAGGAACTGACACCAGGGGCTGGGGAAAAGGGCGGATGTTTGGAGAATGATGATAACAGTGGACATGCAAGGATTCTTGCCACAGTATGTTTATTTACGTATTGGAAAAATGATGTACGAGCCCCTAATAAAATGATTTTTAATTACAAAAAAGAAAATCCGTATCTTGTTGCAGTTCAACCAATTTCTGTGAAATCCATGTGAAAGTATGAAGTTTGGGGAGGACTTGAATTGTCTGGTGGGAGTCACTAAACTATGCAGTGCCCCATCTGCAGGACTGTCTGTCCTGACCACTGAACCCTGACCACTGACCACAGTCTGTGGAGCCGAGGCAAGAGGTAATGATGAGGGAAGCTAGACACCTATTGCTGTCGAGTTGATTCTGACTCATGACCCTAGAAGCATATGATTGCCTGGGACGGAAAAAGCTATTATCTTTGTGTCTTTGTGCAGTAAACTTTGCTGGCAGACTGCAGCCTATCTGAACATACTAGCACATTCTTCCAGGGTTCCAGCCAATATTGCTCTTGGAATAAAGCTTATTGGCAGATGGGAAAAGATGACTTAAATAACTTAGAAATGAGCTTTTGACTATGCTAATCACCCTAACCTTTTCCTGTTTAAGTAAGCCAATGGAAGGGCCATGGCCTTGTTCTTTAAATGTCAATGACCTTGGGAGTTAGCTGATTCACCAAAGAAATAAAATTAAATGATAAAATGATGATTGAATTAAGATCATTCGTTTTGATATCAAAACCACGAACAACAGAGTAAATGCCATGACATTCCTGGGGAAATGAATATCAACCATTTGCCTTCCCTACCAAGAAACCATGCTCCTGGAAAAAAGTCGCAGCGCAAACACTTTTCTCCAATTCTCTGGTTGTTACAGCTCCTAGGACTTGCTCGGTGCCAGGTTAGTCTCTGGAAGATGATGCCAGGGCCCATGCGAGAACAGTGAAATGGACTGTCTGTGGATCAGTTCTACTGTCCTGTCTCTATTGCTGGTGTAGCAAATGTCTGTAAATAGGGAAGCCTGGTGTCATAGTGGTTACCAGTTGGTCTTCAATTCACAGGGTCTGTAGTTCAAAACCAACCAGCCAGTCTCAGGATGAAAGGTAAGGCTTCCTACTTCTGTTAAGGGATACAGTCTCAGAACCCAACCCTCCTCCATTGCATCACTATGTGTCAGAATCCACTGGATGTCAGAGAGTTTGGTTGGGTGTAGAATGTGTAAAATAACACAAATGTACCACCCTACATTTCTGATGTCAGAAATAAAAAATGACTTCAAGGCAATGACACCAAAGTGTCAGGTATGTGTGTTCCTTCTGTAAGCTATTGAGGTGTGGCGTAAAGAATTTAGAATTACCTCAAAATTTCATCTTGCTCTTGCTTGGTTTGGGGAGTTAATCTCTAGTACCTTTATATTACCCTAACAAATTTAAGTGGATTTGATAAAGCCTCCAGACCATATCTGAGAGTTTATGCTACTGCAGTGAAAAAAAAGAGGGGTTGACCAGACCAGAAAGACCACCTGGCGATAATTAGTCCATCTTCAAGGGTGGGTGGTGAAACTGATTCATTTAATCATGTCTTCATAATGAAACCCTTATGAAAACTCCGGAAATAGAAGTGTCATGGGCTTCCTAGTTGACAGAAGATGCCAGGGCATGTGGGAAAGTACTATGTTGTTTCTGGGAACATTGGAGCTCTGCATTGGGAATCCTCCAGGCATTACCTATGTTAGACTTTGATTCATTTATGTGTTAGACTTTGATTCATTTATGCTATTATAAAACAATGATCATGAATGCAGCTCTTTCTTTAAATTACAGGAGTAGTTCTGGTGAATTGTATAACCTAAGGAGGTAGGGAGAGCCAGCAAGTCAGAAGTGATAGAGGAATGGAGACCCTTGATTGTATGGCTTATATCCTGAGAGGACATGAAAGACTCCCAAGTCTGAAGCCAACAGATGAGAAAAGAGAGGTCACTGGAATTCTGGAGCTTACAGATGACACCCTGGAGAAGTAGCAAGAAAATCTGAATTTCTAGACAGCCAATCACCAGTGAGGGTACCCTGGGGTCTCCCAATCTTCTAGCTATTATCTGAGATCTTAGGCTGACTTGACAATTTGTGATGTCTGGCCAACCTCCTGGTTATGACTGTCAGAGGGAAATGTTCTCCAAGGTCAGCTGATGTCAGAGTGGAAGTGCAAGACATAAACTGAATAAATTGTATTTTGTCCACTCAAGGAGCAAATCCATCTTCCTTGCTTATTCAAGCTGGTCTGTGGCCTCTTCCTTCATCCTTGAGACCAACAACATAGTTTCTTCAAACTACTCTCTCCCTCTGGTCACTGCTTCTCTTTCTAATTATCCCACATCTGCTTCATTGTTATAAAAACTATTGTGGTTATATTAAATCTACCTGGATGATTTATCTCCAGATTTAAGACTGTTCATTTATTCACTTATACAAAGTATCTTTTGCCATGTAAGGTAATATTAACATTTTCTGGGAACTAGAATGTGGACATTTGGGGGAGCTTTTACTGTGCCTATCACACTCCTGCCATCTGTCTTTGCCACTGCCATGTAATCCTTGCTGACTCAACATGATCGGCTGTGGGTTTATGAGGCTTGTAACTCTCTGGAGGACTAGAATGCCCCATTTTTTCTTCTATGGAGCTGCTGGTGGTTTCAAACTGCTGACCCTAAGTATCAAACCCAACCTATCACTCTTACACCACCAGGGCACTCCACACTCCTACAGCGCACCTCCCTTATTCCTCTGTATTTTCCGCCTGAACCTCAATGAGAGCAAATATCAGCAAAACATCTGAAAAGCCTTTTTCCTTTTTGTGTGTATGGAAGGCTCTGTGTTTTTCATGATTAGGAAATGTGGGTCAGAGTTTTTGATGTAGAAAGAGGTAAAGCAATTTATCAATGTTCCACACTGATCAAGAAAGGAGTGGTTCATTAGGGGGTATTCTTAGAGCCATGCTATATAAACTGTGCCAGACGTGGTGTTGACATCACTTAGTGCTTGTGAAGAGTCATCCATCTTCCCAGAAGGGATGGGTTGAAAATGAGAATCAAAAAGTTGTTGAAAACGTTTGGTGGGGAGCAAGCACATGGAAAACAACAAGCACTTTCTTCCTGGATATTTAAAAGTGAGAACCAGGAAGCACCTGGTATAAATTTCCTTTATGATGATACCTGAACAAAAATATGTTCCGCATATTTCTCACATGCCCTTTCCTTTTCTGGTAAGTTATGTTTAGAATCCACTCCTCCCTCTCTCTTGTTACGTGGCTCATTCTTCTGTTCTAATGTTGTCTTGACTTGCCCAGGGGAAGCATAACTGTTTGCATTCATCACTTAAAAAGATGGTTGGAAATAGCTCTCATAACTGGGCATACAACAGTCCCCATTGACAGCTGGTGACTTCCTATTTGACATCTATCTAGAATTCAAGGAAACCTAGGCACACTACTGCTGATGCACTCAGCTGTTACCAAGCAGCTGGCTGTTCCAATCCACCAGCTGCTCTACAAGAGAAAGATCAAACATGTTCTCATCAAGTTTTACAGCCCCTTGAAGCTATAAAGAACTAAAAATCATAACACTGTGTGCCCACCTTCCTGATAGGATCAAAGAAAGCTGATGGTGCCTGCCTATCAAAAGATAGTGTCTGGGGTCTTAAAGACTTGAAAGTAAACAAGCAGCCATGTAGCTCAGAAACAACAAAGCCCACATGGAAGTAGCACACAAGCCAGTATGACACCATCAGGCATCAAAGAACTAAAAATTGTATAGATTGGGGACCCAAAGCCCATAAGTAGGTTAAGTGACATCCCCTTACAGAGGGGTCACAGAGAAGAAATGAGCCAGTCTAGGTGCAGTGCAGCAATAAAGAAATACGCAACTTTCCTCTAGTTATTAAATGCTTCTTCCCATCTACTATTATGATCCCAATTCTACCTTACAAATCCAGCTAAGCCAGGGGATGTATACTGGAGCCAGAAACACGGAGAAGTCAGGACAGATGAACCCTCCAGCACCAGTGGTGAGAGTGGTGATACCAGGAGGATGGAGGGAAAGGGTGAACCAATTGTAGGGATCTACATACAACCTCCTCCATGGAGTACGGGCAGCAGAGAAGTGGGTGAAGGGACACATTGGACAGTGTGTGATGTGGAAAAATAATGACAATTTGTAAATTATTAAGGGTTCATGAGGGATGGGGAGAGAGGGCAAATATGGGGAGCTAATACCAGGGCCTAAGTAGAAGGAGGGTGGTTTGTGAAAGATGATGGCAACAAATGTATAAATGTGGTTTGCATACAATTGATATACCTATTGACCATGATCAGAGTTGTATAAGCCCCCAATAAAATGATTTGAAATAGTTTTACAGCCTTGAAAACCCTCTGGGGCAATTCTACTCTGTTCTATATGGTCACCGTGAGCCAAAGAGACTCAACAGCAAAAGGGGGGGGGGCGGCAGACACCTCCATGTCTACAGTGTTAACTTGATGAAGATGCTTAAGCAGATTGTTGGACCTCTTACCTTACTTGGAGTGACCTTACTGTAAATGTGTTTGTTTCACCCCAATTCTTAAGCATCTGCAGCCTTTTTGTCTCGAGGAAGATGAAATCAATAATAATAACTCCTGTCCTACGAGGTCAGGAATTTAGAAGAAGCCATGCCGGGAATGACTAATTTATCTCAGAACATGAAGCCTTGAGGAGATAGATGCTGGGGCTCCACGGAGTCACTGCCTCTGAAACTGGAGCAGGATGAGAAAGAGGCCTGGTGGGGCCCCGTCCGCCTCTGCCCTGAAACCGTGAATTCTCTGGAGGATTGACTGTGAGGCAACTCATGGCCAGAAAGGGGTCTGGCGCATTGTAGTTCTTCTGAGCCATTTAGACATGTGGCGTCATTCCTGAATAGGAAATGACCAAATCCAAGAATTAGATCAATGCCTAGAGATGAGCTTTTCTGATCTCTTTTTTGTCAGAAAAAAGTTAGACTCTAGGAGCTATTAAGAGACTTGCTAACAATCAAATAATCATAAAGAAGTGGAGATTTGATGAATCACATGGTAGGAAAATTCCAAAGGACTGGAATTAGCTCAACAGGCCTAGAAATGAAGAAGCCTTTTAATGCAACTGTTTGGTGCAGGGACTTAGCCAGAAGATTAAGCATAGCAAATATCAGTATAACTTCATGTCATTCTTACAATTTTTGTCACTATATATTTAGTATCTAGGTCTTGTTCTCTTAATGATTTAAGATCCTCAAATTTCTAGAGCAGTAATCTGAATGCTTTCACAATTGTGCACATCCTGAAGTACCTTTAGAGTCACCATCGCCATCATTGCTGCCACTGTACATTCAGGATTTTCTAAATGGTAGGTGAAGGGCTAACTATGTATATCTAGTGTTCATCTCATTTTTACAATCTCTATTAGGCTGGTGTAATTATTATCCTCAGTCAAGGGGAGAGACAAGTGAAGTTGAGAAAGAAATAATTTGGCCAATATCACACAGCTGGTAGTGACAAAACCCATAATAAAGAATGTAAGACAGTGGAGAGGGGGTTTTGAGGATATAAGTACCAGATCTTGCATATCGTTTCTCAGCCCCAGGCTTTTCACCTTGATTCTACCTGGACTCACTCAGGGATGTGAGTGAGTCATTACCATCAAAGAGAGCTAACTCCATTTACAGGGAAGTGTAATTCTTCTGTCAACTCAACTAAACTAAAGTAGAAATCCTTGTCATAATTACTCATCAATCCTGTTCATATTCTCTTGAGTTCATCCCCACATAAACCCACTGCCATTAAGTAGATTCTGATAGCCACCCTATATAATGCTTCCAAAGCTGCAAATCCTGAGGAACATTGACCATGTTGTCTTTCTCCAGCAGAGGGGCTGGTGGTTTCAAACCACTGACCTTGCTGCTAGCAAGCTACAGAGTATTTTAAATATGTATTCCATCTGAGAGTTGTTTCATTCTTTTGTGACCCACAAGACAGACAGTGTCCACATACAGATTCCAATTCTGGAGTTATTGGGAAGTGGCTACCCCATTCTTAGTGATATTGTCATCTGGTGGGGATTCATACAACTGTGAATCTGAAGATGGGGATTCATACAACTGTGAATCTTATGTCACCGCAGCAACATGTGGACATGTCCCACTAATTATATCAAAATCCACATCAATCCAAGTCCATTTTTGTTTATTTGCTTTTCCATTTCATCACATGCCTTCCTTTTCTGAAAACGTGTGGTTTCAACACAGCAACAGCAATAATAACTAATGTGTGAAGCGATATCTTCTCCACTATATGTCTTGATTTCTTGATCTCTACCTGCTTTCATTCTCTCTCAGACATTTCAATTCATTATCAATCCCTCAAACTCCAGTGGTAGACCCACAATTCTGGTGAGAGCAAAGCAAGCAGCATGGTGACTATAAACTCAAGGCAGGATCGCACATTACAGAATGTGAGGAATATCCCGGAATGAAACTCTGGTTTTGAAGCAGCCAGCCCCATATGCTTTCTGAACCTCAATCTTCAACTGTTAAATTGAGATCATGATGCTTCAAAGCAGTGCTATTAGGAGGAAACAATTGATATACAGAAAAAATATCATATTGAGCCTGGAGGTAATCAGCTTTCAACATTTCTAATTTTTATAAAAGAATTTTAAAGTCCCCACAGTCAGAAATTCAACACTCCCGTTAGAACACAGGTGAAAGACATGTCTAGACATTTCCTAGATTAAGATACAAATGACACCATCTCTCTCTCTCTCTCTCTCTCTCTCTCTCTCACACACACACACACACACACACACACAGGTTCAACATCGTTAGTCATCTAGAAAAGGCAATGACAACACTGTGCTTTGAGTGGCACAAATAAAAAGTAGTGAGAAGAGCTCATGGTGACAAGCAGAGACATGAGCTGAATTGCTCATACATTGGAGATGAAAAATTACACTGCTACTTTGGAGAATTGTGTGGTCAACTTATTTAAATCCAAAACAAAAGTTCAAGTAGTCTTATGCCTTACTGCCCAGTTCTTGCACTCCTGTCATTTATCCCATTAAAAAAGAAAAAAGAATTTTTTTATGTTCCCACAAAACTCAGACAAGAATGATTACAGTAGCATTACTTATAATATCTTAAAACTGTAAACAACACAAAATTTTCAACCCAAATTGTATTACATCTATATCATGGAATACTGCCCAACAATAAAAATATCCAAATTGTTAATACATGCCACTACTTAATCTCCAGAGAATTTTACAAAGTGCAAAATGTTAATGCAGCAGCTTACATGTTGAATTGTCGCATTTGCAAATTTTTTGGAAATGTCAAATTTAAGAGAATAGACTAATAGTTGCCAGGGGTCATAGAGTGGTCAAAGACAGGTGAGAAGTTGGTGTGATTATGTAAAGGCACTAGCGAGGATCTTTGTGGTGATGGAAATGTTCTATATCAAGGTTAGTTTCCTGGTTGTAATATTATCTTAACCTTTTGCAATTGCTATCATTAGAAGCTGGGCAAAGGTATGTGGGATGTTGCTGCATTATTTCTTAGCACTGCCTATTGCAATAATGATTGTATCATAATTACTATTTAAAGTTATTGATAACCATTTATTTTAATTAAAGCCAAATCTTTATATGACATTTTGTGAGTTTACTTGATACTTCCTTCTATGCAATTTGCCATCATGCCAATTTGGAGAATGTTGGCATTTATAGAAGAAATACTATGTTTTTACTATTTCTCAGGACCCTAACTATACTCAAATATTTGCGTCTATTCAATGGTTTCAAAGAATATACATAATTTCCTTTCATGTCTTGACCATGAAAACTTAGCTTCTCCCCATCACTTAGTTCCCCAGACACACAAACAAACAAATCAAACAACACAATCAGAAAACCATTTATGAAGCCCATTTTCCATGGCTTTTAGGACTACACCAAGCAGGAATGTCCCTGGATCAACCATCTGTTACTCTGCTTGGTAATGGAAGTAAGGGGACTCTAGGCAATGACATCAATATTTCAGAATTCCCAGAAGGATAAAATAGTCTCTAGCTCACGAGTGAACATTGAGATGCTGGGGCTGTTCAGAGATATGTATATCAGGGAGTGAACTGACAGGATCAGAAAGGCACTTTGCTACAAGCCAGGAGTTTGAAGTTTGTTCTAGAATCTAGAATTCCAAAGTAGATCCATGCATGTACACAGATGAGGATGCTGAGAAAATGAACTGAATGACCAATTCACTTGTGATGTCTAGATCTGCCCCCCTTACTAATTAAGAGTACAATTTACAGACTATGACAGTAACCAGTGACTTCATTGATTGTTGAGTACAGAGAGGTACATTTATATTCAAATATCACTTCATAGAGTCATGACATCATGGCACATGGGCCAGTGAATAAAAGGTTATTCTTCTTCAAAACCCCTTTGACAGATAGGAAATAAATCCAGAACAACAAAAAGAAGAGAAAGCCCAAGTCTTCTGTCTCTCTACACAAATCTTCATGCTATCTTTTGAAGGGGCCTACTGGTGCACCAGCAATCACAACCTAGAGAACTGGTGCCTACACCTGAGTTTCTGGAAAAATAGGCAACTCTGGGATTGATTAAAAATCCTACACACTGAGGAACATCATCCGGGTCTTTAGGCTCAATTTCGAATGTATCTCATCATTGTAGTTTAGATAAAAAATTCCATAAACAACTCTCAGCCCCAACCTGTACTCTGAGAACAAAACAGCAGATCTGTCAGGAGGGAGGAAAGATGGGGGCTGGCAGCGAGAGTTGTTTGTCTGTGGCTTCAGTGTAATATAATCTGGTTTGAATTGTTGCAAAGTACAAAAACAAATGGCACTCAGCCGTGGACCTGAACTTGCAGTATCAATTTGAGAAAGAATACAAAATATAACGAAAACAAGGTTGTTTCCACTTCTAGCTCAAAGGGCTGTCACATTTGGCAACTGGGTCCCATTCCTGGAGTTCCCACAACAGGCTGAGAGTTATTTACAATCTGAAACTGTATTTTTTTTTTCTTCACGAAAGTCTCTAATGGTTCTGCCTACATTTCAAATGAGAGACGGTCACATCAAAGTCACTTAGTTACTGTCCTATCACATTGTAAGTGCTCATGGCTCAACATATTTAAGACCAGAGATTATGTATAAGAAGTCTGCTCAACCAACATTGGACTTCAGATCCTGGAAATTTCTGTTAATGTATTCCCTGGCAAGGGATAAGGCACATGGGATAATGTTAATTTATACAGTGTTATTGTAAATGTTTTAAGAAATAAATACAAATGATCACAAACTGATTCCAGCCACACAACTGCTGTCAGCGGAAGCCAAGAAGGCTATATAGCTATTGTATGCCACTGCACTCCTGTAACCATGCTCAAGGCCATCTATGTAGCCCAAATTGGAAAGGTCCTTTCCAGTGTTTCTTAGCAATGGGTACAACTTAGTGATCTTTGGGCCTAAGAATCACCTATTTCAGTGGTTTTCTTAGTTGTGAAATTATGCAAATTATGAAATTGTATTTACTGAACTTCTAGGTTTATAGAGGAATATAGGTAATGTTGTTGTTTTTCAGTCCTGCCCTCCTATTTACAGTGACCCCCTACAATCCTACTTACTGTATTCCTACCATGTACATTGCCATTCTCCTCATTGATGTTATGTTTGAGACCATTGTTGTAGCCACTGTGACAACCATCTCTTAAGGGTTTTCCCTTCCTTCCATCCTTCCTTCCTTCCTTTCTTTTCTTTCTTAACTTCTTCTTTAGCAGGCATGATATCTTTTTCCAGGGTCTGAGTTTTCCTGAAAACTTGCTCAAAGCATATGGGATGAAATCTCCCCATCTGATTTCTAAGGGGCATTTTGACTGTACTAAAACACAGACACTTATCTTTTTTACACACATTATTTAGTCTTCTCCCCAACATTCTGCCTATTGTTCTTATAGGACTACGATGTATGTATATTATTTGGGTAGTACAATAAACTTTTTGAGGACAAATAGTTCTTTGGTACATTACGTAGAAGGTGTCAAGGTGTGTTCCTCTCTGCTTCAAAGACCACAACTCACACAGAATAGAAATTCAACACATGACAGTAAGTAGTAAAAGGAACAGGAGGAATCTTTCTACTCTTTCTACCCTGTCAGCTCTTACTCATTTCTGTACTTTCAATGGCCTGCCACAATGCATATAAAATAATTGTCTTGGACAAAATATTTTGATACCCCTTTGCTATATTTCATGTGTGATTGTGTGCTGGATGTGCAAGCATAACAGACTTGTGTGAATAAGTTAATTTAATGTACAGAAGAAAACTCCCATCTTTCCAAGTAGGAGCCATTTGAGAACCATGAGTGGGCTCACTGTTCTGCCTGCAGTGTTCAGTTCCTTTCAAGAATTGGCACCTCTAAGATATCCTGATTATTCCAGAGGTCTGATTTCTCAGCTGCATTTGGGATGGAAGTGGCCAGTCTCTGCATAAGCTAACATTTGTCCAACCATGGCTGGTCCAAGTTCAACTGTGGACATTTCTGGACGATATTTGGAAGAGCAAAGCACATAGTCATCCTTACAGGGGCTGCTGTTGGTGCTGAGAGGAATCAGAGGCTACTGGGGCAGATGGTAAGGTCAGGACTGGCTTTTACCTCTGGCCTTGCTTTGCCTGAAACCCCTCCTGGATGTGAGAGTGTGACCACTACCAGTCCAAGATCATGCAGGGCAAAGTTCAACCCTCAGGAACCTGGCCATCGCCCTGTGTGAGGCCAGTCTGAATTGGCAGGGCCAGTTGGTGAGGGCCATGACCTCACCAATGAGCTAAAGCACAAGGTTGGCATCAAGAACCTTCTGGAAATTCATGGTAGTTTATTTAAAGCCCAGTGCACCTCTTATAAAATCAAGGCAGAGAATTACAAGAGTTCAATTTTTCCAGCTTTATCAGGAATAGGTGCTACAGAAGCTGAAATTGAGCATGCCAGTGAAAACCTACTGGCTCTCTGTGGTCATATTTGATAAGGTTTGGAGAGAATCTGGGTCTGGCTCTTGTGGATCAGGTGGACGGAGAGCTCACCCTTTTTGACTTGTGTCTCGTGGGAGAACCAGCCCATGTGGTTTATCCTGCACTGTCTTTCCCCCTCAAGTGCCCTCCAGGGAAGTGCCTGCGACTTCCTTTACCATGGAGACCACATGGACTCCAGTCACAGGCAGATTCAGGTTTCAATTCCATGGGTCCAGGGGAACAATGCTTTCCTGAAGTGTGGAATGGAAATGCTCCCTTCATCGTCTCTGGGAGGGAACAACAGACACCGCATCTACTGACTGGACCACAAATGGAGTAGTACCCTCTTGTGGATGGTGAACTAAATACCAGAAGATCTCAAAATACCCTGTGATCCCATAAGCTGGAATCGAACCTGTTGTTAAGTGGCAGAGACTTAGAATCAACAATGCCAAAAGTGTTCAGCAGTCAGAGACCAGTAAAAACAGTGTGCGTTATTTGCATTCAACTCAAAGATGAGGTACCTCTGAAACTAGATTGATTACTGGGGGTGGGTGGGGAGTACAGGATTTGATTGCCTTTCAAAACAAAACAGAAACACCCTTGATTATATTTTTGCCCTTTGGGGTGTTTGTTATTTGAGGGAAAAAAGAAGTATAGGCGATAAATACTGGTATACCTTAATCTGATTCGTTCACATGTGTTGAAAATCAAAAACTATTCGATGCAGCTTATAATATTTTTTCAAAAAGAAGAAAACCCTGAATATATCACATCCATTTTCTCCATATTGGAACATACTCAGATTATGTTCCTCTGATTTTTCAGATTGGAAGACAGAGGTCAAAGGGCACCTTCAGCTTCACAACTCGTTGCTTTTTTATGTCATCAATAAAACCCTTCCTGGCTCTTCTCTCTGCAGTGTCATCTCCAACATGCCCAGCTTTCCAGCAATGCTGCTGCCTCCTGCATCTGAGAACTGTTTGGAGCCATGTCAGTGACCTGTACAGTCCTTATCCAGGTTCATTGTCTACCAGACTGTCTGCCCTTCTTCTACCAAACACAGAGTGGCAATGAACCTGTGATACAGCAGGTTCCTACATTTCTAAGCAGAGTTAATTTCTCCTTTCTCCACTTCTCATGACTTGCATATCACATCTCACCGAGCTTGTCCTGTAATTTTACATATCGGTTCCTTTGTTGAATCATGAGTTACAAGGAAACTGCATGCTGAAGGTGTGACTGTGCTTAGCATCTAGAAGGCACTCATTAAGGGTATCCAAATGAACCACAGACACTCAAGTGAGTCAGCCAGAAGAGGCCCGAAGCAAGATGGGCTCAATTGGAAAATGAATATGTAAGCAAGGAATTGGTTTTAAATCAAACTAATTTCTTAAATGCTTCCTCACCATTGGGAAAGATGGACATCAATATCCATTGCTGTTGCTAAATCCCACCCAAACCACTGCCATTGAGCTGATTCTTAATTTGTCGATGCTCTGTGTCTCAGAGCATAGCTGCTCCTTGGAGTGCCCTTGGTTGTCATCTTTATGGAAGCAGACAGCCAAGAGATAAGCTCTTAGAATTAGAAACCACACCTTAAACTTTGCTTCAGAGCCAATTTCTTATGCTTGAATATTTTCTCCATAACAAGGCGCAAAGCAGAACATTTAAAAGTAACTCTAGGTGAAAGTTTCCATCAGTCTAAGAAGAAGATGAAAAAAAAAAGTAAGAAAATATTGAGGCTGCAGATTTTTTTTTTCCCTTTTCATATTTCAAGAAAATTCCAAAACCACCCAAAGAGTACTGGAATCTCAGATTGGTCCATATTTCCTGCTTGTTCAATCATACTGTAATTCCCTAGGCCCAGATCCTAGTGCTAGAAATTTGTGAATGATCTAAGGAAATGCACACACACATGCACACGCACATGCACATTTTCATGAGTCATCTTCCACTGAGAACACAGTAGCTCTTTCCCCTAACATTTCAGTTCTCAACTTTTGAAATCTAACTACGTTTGGATTACGTTTAAATATGATGTCAGGTTTTCCAATACTTCATGAGAATAACATGTCTCTCTTGCGTTCAAATAAATCTAATTGTGCTTACATTTGTGCTAAATTGGGAAACTTCTGAATTCTTTGGTGAGACAATGGAGGCGCAGTGTCTCCCTGGAGTTGATAATGGGAGAACACTAAGTGACGTGTGTCTGCTTGCAGCTGTGCTTCTTCAGGAGCGCACGCCGTGGCTACTGGGTGGGATGGAAGTGGATTGCAGATTTAAGGAATGGTTTTAAAGTTCACAGGGGAATCATGAGCCGAAGTAGTGCTACGTGATTTTAAGATAATAAGACCAAGCAGCTGTGAATGGATGTGCTTTCTTCATGGACCAGAGAACAACATGAATTCAGGAGTTTTATCACACTTAGAATCAAAACATCTGGGATGGTATGATCAAGAATGAACAATCGAATTGGAATCGAACAAATCTGATATAAATTTCAACTCTCATTTGCAGCTTTGAGACCTTGGGTAAAGGTGCATGGGGAGTGAGAAGATTGGAAGGTGGATCATGGTGAGAACAAAAATGACAGTGTATGTACCCTATGAATTTTACCAAAGGGTGTAGGTGATGCAGTGTTTTTTAGTTGGCTAGTAACCAAAAGGTTTGTGGTTCAAAGCTGCCAGCTGCTCCCTGGGGGAAAGGCTTCCTAATATGCTTCCATGAAGATTTACAGCCTGGGAAACCCTATGAAAAGGTCCTATCATGTCCTGAAGGGTTGCTATGAATTGAAATAAAATTGCCACCACAACAAACAACATAAAAAGTACTAAAGAGGGCAACATCTAATTAATACTAAATAATTTCAGATTACTAAAAATCAGAGAGGAGGAGGAAATAAATAATTGATAAATATATTTGCTCCATTCGCAATCTTATCCTAAGTAAAGCAAAGAGGAGAGAAAATGAGAACTAAAATCAATGGCAGATTTTGGTTCTGATTCAGTCTAAGAAAAATTCTGAGCAAGAGGTCTTCCCATTGATGTTCCATCGGCCAAGTTCAATATTGACATTAGCTAGTTAAGAAATACATGCTCTGAAGACTGAATTTTATTTAGTAATTACAACTAGCCTAGCAGAGTGATGTGAATAAAGATTGTCCTCTTGGCCCAAAATGCAGCTGTCATCAATCATAAACAGACATAAACTTAGGATAGACTTAGCAGAAAATATTTATGTCGGTTACTATGCACTAGGGTTTTGTGGGAGATGTCTATTTTCCAATCGTTAATGGCATGTGGTATTTAAAGTGCTCAGGTTAGCTCTCAGCTGTGTTCCCTTTTCTATTCTTTTACCCTCTTTCCCTTCTATTTCTTTTCTTCTACCTCCCTTCTTTTCTCCCAATAACCTGTTTTATCTACATTACCTTAGTTTTGGGTAGGTGAAATGACTGATACTTTGTCAACCCCTCCAAACTCTCATTTTTGGCTTTGAATTCAAAACAAAAATCAAAACCAAGAAATTAACAAAAACAAAGCAAAATTAGATAAAGCCCCAGCATAATCATGAGACTCAAAGTTTGTATCAATTTTTTGTCACTATTCTATTTCTCAAAATTCTAGCACTACGTCCTAAAGTACATTTTTGCATTTGTTATTGTAAACATATGGGAAATACTTGAGCCTTCTTGTAGATCAGGAGTATGAACCTTAATTTATATGCTTTAAAGCTTCAGAATTTATAGAACTAACCCATAATCCAAATTGTAAGATTTCCATGACCCAATTTGCAATCACAATCTGTCTCAACTAGGATTTTTATAGTATAAAATGTGTTGTAAATGTGCAACTATAGGAGAAGTTAAGAAATCACCTTTTCTGGGTCAATTTCTCTAAATAAAGTGATTTCTATCAGTTTACCAGTCTCAGGATTTTTCACTAGAATACCCTTTTCAGGCTAAAATGAAAATCTCTTAGGATATTCGATTCTCTATAAATTAAACTAATTTCCTTTTAACCATCTCAGGAGAACTTTCCTGGATGAGGAGAGAGCCAGAAATCACTCCTTTGGAAAGGATGAGAAAATCACAAATACTACTCAGTGGAGGAGATGATACCAAAATAAAGCATAACACACTTTTACTAGACTTAAACCAACAGGTACAATAGTCATATGTATGCTTACTTTCATTCATTAGCTTATCAAATGTTTTCCACTCGGTAAAAACCACTATCCTAGGTATTCCAGTGAGAGAGAAGTGAACAAGGATTGGGAGAGTGCTAAAGATTGTCTTCTTGAGCTAAAATCTAGCTGCTCTCAATCATAAAGAGACATCAGTGCAGGATGTGCTGGGCAGTCTTGCATGCATCAGCTAGCTAAAGATGATAGAACAGAATAAAATTGTTACAAAAGTGGGAATCCAGTTCACACCCTCCAGGAAAGGAGGGCATTATTTTAATGGAAACAGGGAAAATAGTAAAAATGTGCTTAATGAGATCGTCTCTAAGATATAACTTCTAGAGCTAGCCACGGGGAAAAAGAATTTCTAATTTAAGTGAATTGAAGATGCCTAAAAATCTACTCACCATCTCACAAAGGTTGTGTAGACTATTTCCTGAGCCTCAAGAACACGGCTAATAAAATAATCATCCTAGTAACACTACAGTGATTTTTTTTTTTAACGAAGTAGCTCTAAATGAATAGAAAATAATTGACTAACTAACTTGTTCTTGTGATCAGGTGCTGCTGAAACTGGTCTGTTTTACAGCACTGCTGTGTACAAAAGAGACAACCATGACCGGGTCCTGCACTATCCTCATAGTCATTGCTATGCTTGAGTGTATCGTTGCAGTCATTGTGTCAATCCATCTCATTGAAGCTCTATTTCTTTTTCAAAGACTCTGTTTTACCAAACTGGTGGCCTTCTCCTGGGATTGATAGCTAATGATAATATGTCCAGAGTACATGAGATGAAGTCTCACCATGTTTACTTCTAAGGAGCATTTTCACTGTACTTCCGCCAAGACAGATTTGTTTGTTCTTCTGGCCCTCCATGGTACTTCCAATATGCTCTGTCAACATCATAATTAAAATGTCTCACTTGTCCAGTAGTCTACTTCACTTCATGTCTAAGTTCCCCATATATATATATATATATATATATATATATATATATGATTATGAAGTGATTGAAAATACCAAGGTTTGGCTCAGGCTCACCTTAGTCCTTGATGGGATATTACTTCTTTTTAACATTTTAAAGCAGATCTTCCCAATACCATGTGCTTTTTTATTTTTCTGTCTGTTGCCTTCCAAGGTGGTACCAAGTAAAGTGAAATCCTTCACAATTTCAATCTTGTGGTAGTCATGTGTTCATGTTAATTTTATGATTGAAATGTAGGGGTGGAGTCTAGCCTGTTAATCTGGAGATAGCCATTGAGTAGCCAATGAGGCCTTTATGTGGGAATGTCTTTCTTCTGAGACTTCTGGGAAATCTCGCGATATTTTCCTTGCGAAGATGAGAAGCTATCTTCCCCACTTGTTGGGAGTTAGTCTGGGAGACAATTAATCACAGAGAACACAGGATGGCAGCGTTGGGGAGGCTGGAGTAGCCGGTGGAGAGACACACGGCTTTGCCCTGATGAAGCTGGACCTCTGAGGCTGGCTCAATCACATGGAGGCCTCTGCCAGTGATGAGTTGCTTCTGCCACCACAGTATGCTGTTGAGGGACCCTGAGCCCTGGAAGCGAGGAGCCTTGGGGAGACCCCTGTTGGTGCCAGGACTCTGTAGCCAGTGACCTGTGACTTCATGAGTCAGAAGGAGACTTTATGGACTGATTTCGGGCATATGGGTTAATATCGGATTTGTGACTTTGAGCTGGACTGGGCTGGGATGTTTTCTCAATGTCCTGTTCCTCTTGAATATAAACCCATTCATTATATTCATATGCATGTCTTTGAAATTTGTTCCTCTAGTCTACCCAGACTAACACAAATCTTTTATCCATTTATTATAATACTGCCTATCCAGCCAGTTGTGATTCTTTTTGTTATTGCTGTTTTTTATACATCCATGCTAAAGTCTTCAATTAAAAAAAAATTTTTTTTAAGCAGGAGCTTAAAATCCTCTTTGCTGTCAGCAGGCAAGGTATTGTGATGTAAATATTTCAGGTTACTAATCAGATTTCCCCCATACCTCATAACTTGTTCTCCAGTTTCTTAGATAATTTGCTCCGCTTACAGATGAAATAATTATGGTGAAAGTAGGTAACCCTGACATACAACATTCCTGGTTTTAAATAAGTAAGTGTTCTCAGAATGCTTCTATCTTTAATCCATAGTTTGTAATAAATACATAGAATCAAATTGTCTTAGTATTATTTACTTTCAGCCAGTATCCATCTGGCATCAGCAAGGTCATCTTTCATTCTATGTGCTCTTCTAACCCTAGCTTGAATTTCTAGCAGCTCTTTATCAATGTACTGCTGTGGGTTTGGGGTTTATCTTCGGAAACAAAAGACAAGTAAGGTCTGTGAAGGGAACAGTCCCTTCACAGGGAGGTCCCACCAGGGAGGTACCCACTTCTGAGAACAATCACTCAGACCCTATATGATGAAAAGGACTTCATGTGTCCAAGAATAAAGCTCATAAGAAAGAAAAGATCCTTGCAGAGAGAAAGTGGGGGAGTGCTCCTTCATTATGAGGAGTATAATCAAGGTCAAAATAACATGTTAATGGAAAAAAGTGACATGTAGGTGGATTCTTGAATTGGCAATCCAGTGTGCTCCATAAAGTCTTACCCAATTCACTACATAAAGCTAAATTTTTTTGTTAAAAAAAAATCACATCTCCCTGAACCCCACTTTCCTTACTTGCACATTGATATAACTTGATGTATTTAAGCCAAAAAAAAAAGGAAAGAATGCTGTTTCCCTCCTCATTTGCATATGTAAAATTGGTGAAGAAAAGGCACTGCTCTGCAAGAAGAAAACAAACTCCGATTTACCCGTGATCCTAGCATGATTTTGTTTTGGAAAATTTTCCATTATGCTATAATGCCTTAGTCTTGCATTTAAGAGAAAATACATTATGATTAAATGTAAAACTGGTCATCAGTATAATCAAAGAAGCCAGTCTGGTGAGGGAAGAAGGCCAGACACATGCCAAGTGATTGCCTGATAGAGTGACTAATTAGTTGACTCAATTGACCAGACTAATCAAAACCTGCCATCTAGTAGCAAAGGGTGTTTTCACATATCAAAGCAATTCCAGAAAAGAACAGGGGAACATCTGTTTATTTGGACTAATATAGACAAAATAAGGTTGAGTGCATGCTTTGATATCTTCTAATTCTAGTTTAAGCTCTAAGGGGGAAAAATAAATCAGTATAATGAAATCCTTGGGTTATATTAAAACCCTGGATAGTTGACAATGGTGTGTCTGTAAGCATTTATTCAAAAATTATTATGTCCTTTCCATGATCCAATACAAACTTAGATGTTTGTGTTTCTCACTCTTTATTTATGTGAGAGCAAAGGGACCATGACAATAATGAAGAGTATGACAAAGAAGAAACAAGAAAAGGAGCAGTGGGAAAGCTACAATAACAACCAGCAGATTTTATTGTTTCAGACAGAGTTGTATACTCTTTCATAGGCTTAATTTCTAGTTCTCTAGACCATGAGGTCAAATAATTATTCATATATTTTTTAAGAAGAAAACTTAAACTCACATAGAACAAACAGTAAATTATTTACAGCTACTTTTTTTGCTTTGGTTTTTTTTTGCACCATGGTTAGATGCTTGCCTGGAAATACAGACTTGATGGTTTGAACCCACCAGCTCCTCTGTAGGGGAAAGCTATATCAATCTGCTTCCATCAAGATAACAGCCTTGGTAACCTTATGGGACAGTTCTACTCTGTCCGATAGGGTTGGATGAGATAGAATAGACATTACAGCCATGGGTTAGGGTTTTGTTGTTGTTAATTACTATCAAGTTGATTCTAACTCATGATGACTTCCTATGTAACTTCAAGCAATAACAGAAGGGATGACAATGTTGCTTTGTTTTAAGTATAAAGATAAGTCTCATGAAAGTAAATGATGAGCTACAACCCATCCTAATGGCAAACCCAAATTACCAGTCCAAGACTTTTTGACTTCTTTCCTCTCTTTTCCACATGGAATTTCTTATATCAGTTTTTATCAATTTTTTGTTCAGTCTCCCCTACCCCTCCTTGCAGATTAACTTTTGTTTCTTCATTTTCTGATAGAGTTTACCTTTATCTCATTCCACTTTCTAATAATGGTATTCTTAGTGCCAAATTTACTTTAGATCATCTACCTTGAATAAGACATCAGTGAGTGGCCTCTGATAAGTCCATAATTATGGGGAAAAGTAAGAAGGTTGGACAGACAGACTAGGATGTACCTATTATTAATAATTTGACTGGAGTTATAAACAAAATTAACTGTTGAAGAAATACTTGAGGTGACAAATATGTGGCTCAGAAGTTCACTAAACCCTCATCACATCATACCAGGATGCCCAAGGAAGGAAGGCATAGCAATCTGCTCCCAGAAAAAATGCCATCCACGATGACCCTACCAAGTCATTCAACTTTTCAACCATTGAAGTGGTCCAGAGTTGGAATTAACTTGATAGTAATGGGTTGACTGGTTTATTTGTTTTACTAATTTTTTTAGTGAACAAAAGAGGCTCTGGATATAAAATATAATTTACAGAGGATATTTATTAAATCTTAAGGACTATGACTGACACATGTCATACAGAGAAAGGAGGCTATCAACCCTAGGTGTTTGTAAGGGTTTACAGAATATAGGCAGCTTAATAAGGACTTGGGAAGACAAAGGAAGCAAAATTGCACAGAAACATGAGTGACAGCAGATCATGTTGTGACATCACATCATAATTGTAGCAGTATCAAAGAAGTAGAAATGAGAGCCAGATTAGGATATGCATAGTATACTAGACACAAAAGATTACAAGATTAACCCAATACCCTCTGACTAGTAAGGTCATAATTTATGACTATGGACCCCTTTATTCCAATATCCATCAAAAACACACCCAGACAAGTCCTCAAGAGATAGTGTTCCTCCCTATTTAAAGGGAACAACCCCTTTTAAAACACACTCAGCCTGAAGACAAAGCTAATTCACTTGCTAATAGTCAGAAAGTGACTCAACGGAGGCTTAATCCACAAGAAGATTCAACAAAGGTCTTGTACTTTCCTGGCAATCTTAACCACCTACAAGTGTACTGCTCAGAATGTAACATACAATGATTAGTGATTTCAAGAAAGATCATAAAAATTCTCAATATAATTAATCACTAGACTATTAATCTCAAGAAAAATCAAACACAGAGACTAGGTCTTAATTCAGGTCACAAATATTGTGCTTTTAACTCATAATTAGCATTGTTATAATTTCTTCAGAGTGGTGAAGAGAGTGGATGCTTCCCATCTAACAAAAAATATAGTGTCTGGAGTCTAAAGACTTGAAGTTAATAAGCAGCCGTCCAGCAGGGAAGCAAATAAGCCCACATGAAGAATCACACCAGCCTGTGTGATCATGAGGTGTCCACAGGATCAAATATCAGGTATCAAAAGATCCCAAACAAAACAACTATATTGATGCAAATGAGGGGAGTTGGAGTGAAGACCCAAAGGCCATTTGCAGATATTGGATAGGCCCCGAAGAAATGTTATAGAGATGGGGTGACTGAATCTAAGTGCCGTATAGTGTCAACAAAACACATATCATTCCTCCAGTTACTGAACCCCCACCCCCACCCCCACCGCCACACACACACATTTCCATGATCCAGTTCTATCTTACAAATCTGACTAGACTAGAGAACACACATTGGTACAAATAGAATTCAGAACATATAAACTCCTCAGGAACAGTAGTGGGAGTAGTGATATCATCAGGGTAAGTAGGTGGTTGGGGAGGGGGAAGGGGGAGAAACGAGGAACCCATGTACAAGATTAGATATATAGCCACCACCACTCCCACCCTCTACCTCTGAAGGGGATGAATAAGAGACATGTGGGTGAAGGGCGACAAAGGACAATTTAAGATACAAAGTAATAATAACATTTAATTGATCAAGGGTTATGAGAGTATCACAATCTGTCCTGTACAGTCACACAAGTCAGCTTTGACTCGATGGCAGTAGGTTTTGATAACAATAATGATGATGATGATGATGATGATGACAATTTTGGTAATAATAATCTTAAAATTCATGTCTGTAGGATTTTTAGTGTGTGCCAAGCATTCTCTTAAATTCTATACATGTATTAATTGGATTAGTCCTCTCAACAACTCAATGAAGTATTATTATACATCCCATTTTATAAATAAGGAAATCCACATATGAAAACTGTGGTACAGATAAGAATATGAAAGCTATCAAGCATTTTCACCTTAACTATCTTTTATTTGAAACCTAAAATAGAATACTTCTTCAAGTAATTGTAAGCAAGACAATTGATGATGAGATGCATCATTTACCTTGTATATGAGTATAACGCTTAAAGTTCACATCATGCCTCATTGGGGGAAAACACACAAAATAAGACATTTAAGCAACTAAAAATATGATAATATGATCATAATCATTAGTCCTTAGAGAACTTAAGATTAAAAATATATTGATTAAAATCATCAAATGAGATTAAAATAACTTATTCCTACAGAAGTGGCACACATACAAAAATAAAAACAGAAAACAAATGCTGGTGGATTGCAACAACAGTGATAACAATAAACAACATGAGTGTGATTGTAGAGGCATATTTGTATGCATAGATTCTAATAGGCAGACACTTTTGAGCATATGTACATGTGAAAGTAGAGGTGTTTCTGTAGGCATATGTGTATTCATTTTGTGTTTAGATCTGTGTGTATATACATAAAATAAAGCACATCGATCAGTGGTTCTCAAACTATGGGTCTCAACCCCTTTGGAAGTTGACCCCAGATATCACGGGGTTGATTTATTTGGTTAACCGGCAAGGCTTGTGGAATTTGTTTGGAGAAAATGAAAGCAAAAGAGACTGAAGAGAACCAAAGACACATAGAAGAAATTAGTCCGATGGAACAGCAACCCATCTAAACCATGGCCACACCCAGGCTATGAACATAACCCTTTGGAGGTTGAACGACCCTTTCACAGCAGTCTCCTAATTGAAAACAATAGACAAACTACATTTATGGAATAGCAACAGAAATTATTTTATGGTTGGGTGCCACCACAACAAGAGGAAGTGTTTGAAAGGGTTGTGGCATTAGGAAGGTTGAGAATCACTGACCTACATGATGCTCAGCTACCACTACTGACTACCTGAAAGAATGGACACAATGAAAAATTCCTGAATAGAATAAAATATTTAAATTTCTAAAGAGAGAGAGAGAGAGAGAGAGAGAGAGAATTTGTACTGGATTGATAGTTTAGAGGACCTCACCCCTACCCAACCACCCCTGCACACACAGATACACACACATGCGCAGGTAAGATTTACTCCCAGAAAAATAACAAAATTGATTTAGGAAATACTCTGGTGATTAAGATGATCCTTTAAGCAATCAACTTTGTGGGACCTAGTGTTCAACACGAATTCAAAAGCAAAAAATGAGAAGGCAAGGAGGAGCAGGGGAGTTAGATCAATGGAAATAGAACAAACAATAGAAAAGATGATGATTCCAACCCATTGTGAAAACCGTAAACAAACTCATGGTACAATCCATATAAAAATTGATCAATTTACTGTATATCTTTTACATAAAACTATAATGAAATAATGAAAAAGACATTTAAAAATATCACAAACCTTCCCAAACATTTTAGGATTCACAAAAAGAATGCACAGTTTTTGATATGCTGATTAAAAATGAAGTGTTTGTGCTCACCTGTGTGAAGTTACTTCTCAAGTTTGTACTATCAGTCTTCAGGAATTTCAGAAAGTAGTAAGTCTTTGATTACGTAGGGAGGGCCTTCTAGGTTACTATACAAACATACTGAAATTGAAGACACAATCCTAAAGAACTTATTTACAATAGAAAAAAGTCCCCACACTCTTCACTATATGCATATTTTGGGTTTAGCATCAAATACAGGATTCTAACTAGGGACCCAAATTAGTTTGTCCTAAGAGTGTTTTGACTCAATCGAAGTTTGTTTTGACTCAGTGGAGCACGAACGCACTTGCAAGCTTCCACTTTCCCTCTTTAAAGTACGGGATTTTATAACTGTAATTATAAATTGGCAAAATACTCATTCAAACTTAATTAAGATCATGTGCTTTTGTTTTTGCTCTTTTGACTCTTAAAATGTCATTCAGATGTGTGAACTTGGAAAAACAGCACCATTAAAATGTGGGAAAGGTGAATAAAGATTTTGAAAATAAAATGACATGAATAAAAAAATTCTATGGTGTTAGACATATAGATTTCTTTTAATATTCAACCATGCATCTCCACTTAAACCTTTTTTTTCAGGTCATAAATTGATTGGTATGGAAGAAATCTTAATATCTCAAAAAGTGTTTCCATTAATATTCTCCTTAAAGTGGCTTAAATCCTCAGAAGACTATAGAATTGTGGTCAGAGAAAATAGTGTTGCCTCTAAGAAATAAGTTGAAAGTTTATGTTAATTGTTGTGAATCTCAGGCTTGAAGAGTTAGCCAGTGATGAAAGACTGGCATAGCTCTAGGACACTTTGTTTCTGATGCTAGAATAGCTTAGGAGTAGTTCTCAACCTGTGGACCATGATCCCTTTGGGGGTCAAACAACCCTTTCATAGAGGTCACCCAATTCTTAATAGTAGCAAATTGACAGCGATGAACACAAATTTATGGATGGGGTGGGGGGCTACCACAGCATGAAGAACTGTATGAAAGGAAGGTTGAGAACCACTATTAGAGCAATAGCACCATTTTCCAAAGTGTGTGGTCCACTCAAGTTTATAATACTCAGCTTATCAATGCTAACACAGCCCTTTTAGTGCCTCCAACTTTATTTTGTTTATTATGCAATGCCAAATGATATTTCTTAGCCACTGGGAAAGGTTACCAGTTTGAAGCCATCAGATGCTCTGTGAAAGAAAGAGGAGGCATGATACTCATGTACAGAGTCGTGTCTCAGAAACCCACAAGGGCAATTCTCTGTGCCCTATGAGTCAAAATCTACATGTTGGCAGTGGATAGTTGGTAACTCCTAGTGCTGCAATGGCACAGCAGAACTACCCCGGTGGATTTCTGAGACTGTTCTGAGGTGTAAGTCTTCATGGAAACACCATCTTTCTCCTGAATAAGGGCTGATGGTTTTGAACTGCTCACCTCGTGGCTAGCAGCCCACTTCATGATTAGCAACTCACTTTGAGGTCAGCAGCTCAACTCAAAATCCACACCATCAAAAGGGTCAGAATTGACTCTCACTACAGACTTTGTTGCAGTGAGTTTGATTTGAAGAAGCCTTTCTTAAGGAGTCCTAGAAGCCCTAGAGTTGAAATGGTTAAGTGCTGGTTTGCTAAGTCTAAAATGGGCAGATCGAATCCACCTTATTCACCTAGTGACTCTGAGGCAGGTGTGTGAGTGTGAGTGTGTGTGTGTGTGTGATGATTCCGTAGTGTTTTCCTATAAAATGAGAAAAAAAAACTCTGCTACATGGACAATCCCTATGAGTCAGAATTGATTCCATGCCACGAGAACAAGTGCTGCTTGAGCAAACTCACCTGTAGTGTAGATGACCATTTGATGATCACTTCAGTTGAGTTGTTTGGGTTTGTTGTACCACACGTAGCTGAATTTAACTTGGATTCTCATTTTTGTCATATAAAAGGTTACACTCAGATGTTTCAGTTAAATAAAACATTCTAATGAGGCCAGAAGATCCAGTCACAAGACAAGTAATTCATTTTAAAGTAGTAGACACTGCCAATTCTTGCAGTTGGTTGTAAATATTCAAAGCTGGAAAAAGCATGTGATTTATTTAGTCAGGACAGTTTTATCTGTCAACAACATCCATCAGAATTCCAAAAGAAGCTGATTAATTTCTAGAGATAGCTAGTTAAGTTAAAAATGCAATAGGAATTGCAGATGAAATTGTAGTAGCTTGTCATTTAAAAGAGAATTATAATGCCAAGTCTGAAGAAGTTAAAGAAGCAATATGATAAGCATAAATTTTGAAAAATATGTCATTCTAATATCATATAGAACAAACATCTGATGGTAATGAAAATTCTCAGGATTTCCAAATATGTATTAACTTAATAAGAATTGTTAAATATCCTGTAATCAAGAAGTCTAACTTTTTGTTGTTTTAACCTCATTACCACTCAAAACAAAATTGAAGCTGGAGCTTTACTTTGCCTCACAATCTCCAAAAACACAACAGAGCTACTACCATCATCTACTTTGCAACCTGGGGGCCATACCTTTGAGCATATTGTCCTAAGGATAATGAAGCAATGGTAAAGCACAAAAGCTATTATTTACAATACTTAAGTACTCACTTTTCATTCGATTGTTTTATGAACTGGAGAAGATCCCTTCTCCTTCTTTAAGATGATCTCTCTACCTCTTTGACAAATAAACCCAAACGATTGTGACTGCTCACAATGCTATAGGACAAGATAGAATTGCCACAGTGAGTTTCTGAAATTGTGATTCCTTACAGGACTAGAAAGCTTCGTCTTTCTCCTAAAGAGTGACTCGTGGTTTCAAATTGGTGACCTTGTGGTTAGCAGCCCAACCGGTAACCACTACATCAAGATCACCCACAATCCCTTTACTTACTCTTGAATGCTTGCAATTAAATTTATTGGATGTAGAATATCAGCTTTAGTTAAACCTTCCCCACCCCTTTGGAAGATATATCACTACAACTTAGCCAGTGATTTGTAATACTATACATGAATTGTCTTAACGTTTGTTGTTTTAGATCAATCACTCATCCAATGTTATGCTTTCAGGGCATTTTTCCAACTATTTACAGTACATATAGGGTTTTGAAATCATATGCAACAACTGCCATCAATTGTCAAATTCCATCTATGCAGTGACCCTAACTAGTTCATTACCTACAGCTGGCTGAAGCCACAATGAGGGCTCTGGATTTTTTGGTCATATATTCTATTTTGGTGGTGATAATGGTCCTTCTCTTCCTCATCTTCCTTCTTCTCCTTCTCTGCCCTCTTTCTTCTTCTTCTTTGTCAATCCTTATTTTCAGTTTCTCTTCTATAGGTTTCAGGTAAGACTGTACCATGTGATGTCCATGCTTAATACTTCAGATGCTTCTCATCACCCCAGGAATGGAATCTAATCACCTTGAATTGTTTTCAAGACCCTTGAAGGGCCAGCACATTCTCTCTGTCTCTCTCTCTCTATATATATATATATGTGTGTGTGTATGTATGTATATATGTATATATATATACATACACACATATATCTTCATTCTATGCCTTGCTATTTTCCTGACTACTTTAAATTTTAGTCACTGCTGACCCTGGTTTCATTCCTGGGATGTGAAATGCTGTTTTATCTCCGTGCTTCTGCACGTGCTATTCTTTCAAGCACATAAACTGTTTCCATCTTTATCACCCTCCTTTCACTAAATTCCTTTGGTTATTATCTTAATGTAATCTCATTTTCATCTGAAAAACCACTTCCTTTAGGTAAATACATAATGCTTAGCCACCAAAACTGAATTAGATGATGGTCCATATATCAAATCTCACAGCTTCTAATTCCCCTAACAGAGCTCTCAGCACTGTTGTAATTGACTGTTTCCTTCGGTGTCTTCCAATGAATTCCAGACTCCAGTGGGCCTTTTGAACTGGACCATTCCAAATGAGAGGAGTACTATGTAACTTCAGAGCTCTGCAGTTTACTGCTCTAAGCATGCCATTGGTTATACGAAAGACAACCCTTGCTTTGCGTCATTGCCAGTGACATGACCTTTTTAATCCCACCAATTCACTGTGTTAGTAAAACAGTTATGCTGGTGACATGACCTTTTAAATCCCACCAATTCACTGTGTTAGTAAAACAAATATTCCACAATCCACTGGATACACCAGGCTCAACAAGCTATGAAAAATGCCATGCTTCTGAAATGACCTCTTTACTTAAGACATGTCTTACAATTACCACTGAGTACACTCATCAAATCTGGAGATTGACAAATGTCTCTTTTCTATTCCAAATTACCTCTTCACAAAGACATATTGACCAAGCACATGTCTTCTTGGTAGTGAGGATATGTTTCTCTCCTCTGCTACCCCCAGCACAACTTTCCTTTTGAATCCATGAATCCAACCTTCTGGCATTGTAATCATAAGACAGGATACTTAGAGATCTTTGAGAATCAGGCAGATTTTGAAAGTTGCTTCTTATGAATTTACCACTGTGAACACAGTGATGAATATTGTGACTCTTATGAATATTCCGCAAGCCTACTATAATCCAAGGATAACGCATTCTATCAGTTAATCTCTCAACAACCCTGCGAGTAAGTAGTATTATCTTCCTTTCACAATTGAGGATGCAGGGACACTCAGTGGCTCATTGGCATCTCCAGAGTCACAGATGGGGTGAGAGAGCTGGTTTCAAAACTACATATCTCTGATTCTGAATTCCATGCTTCTTCCAGTCCCTAAAGCTGTTTCTTATTGCTTCAGAAGAGTGTAGCCAGTACTTTGAAAGCCAATAAAGGGAGGTGGTTTGTTTGAAAACACTTGCTTTTGATCTGAAGTGAAATGGAGCAATTAAAAAGGCTCATCCTTGGCGGCCAAGTATGCTTACTGAAATGGAGGACTTCCCTAAAAGACCACCAACAAGGTCTCATTTAGGACAAGTGGAGATCATCTCTACCCACCATGCCATCACATAGGAGGCACAGAGGAGCTGTGGGCTACACGCTGGGATACTGATCATAAGTTCAGTGGCAACTCCATGGGGGAACAAAATCTCTGTTTGTTCCCATATAGATGGACAGTCTCAGAATCCCAGGAGAGGCTCATTCTGAGTTGGAAGCTGCTCGGTCATGGTAGGTTTGGTTTGGGTCTCTTCACTTTTCAGGGAAACTTGCCCTGAAAAAAATTCCTACTTCTGTTTCAGAAACGTTTCCACGGTTATTTTAGAATAATCAGAGTCAATCAAGAACTAGACTCGGGTTTAGACAAACTGCTGTTGAGTCATGGCCCTGCAACTGACCATTCTAGTAAGCTTGGTGGGTGGTGGTGGTGCAGCAAGTCACTTCACCCTTCTTTACAATGAGGATTTCACAAGATTAGAGTGAAATCATGGATCTGAGAGGACTCTCAAAACTGTAAAAGTGTCATCCATAAGCAAGGTGGGTTTTATGGCCTCCTTGAAACCAGTCATCAATAAAATGTAAAGACACCATCGTTTCTTATAGACATGCTGCCCTCTGGGTTAGGAAGCCATTAGGAAGGGACACTCTGTGATATTTATTTCCCTTGGTTATGCTTTGCTCCCTATGAAGGCTGAAGGCCTTTACCAGATAAAGGAACTTCCTGGATTTTCTTTGTTCTTGGCATCATCACTCTCAACTTCATGAGGAACCTGAAAGGTTTCTTTGAAAGCATCCAATTGTATGACACTCTCATATGAAATTTAGAAGCTTCTGGCTTTGCTTTCTGGAAATTAAACATGCATGATAATATTAATAGCAATGAAACCAGTTGTCTGCACGCCCATTCAAATTCATGCAGAACTTATGTATTCCAGAGTAGAACTGAGCTCCATAGGGTTTTAAATGATGGACTGGTGGGTGGGGACTGATGGTAATTTCCTTAATGTTTCATTTTTGTCAGACTAAGTGTATTTTACAGACACGTTCTAATATACGCTTAGGGCCACATACTCTCCCCTTCTTATTGCACAGTGAACAATCTCTATTTTTAAGCGCTAGTAATTAGAAGCTCACAGAGGGCAGCTCCCATTGCTTGTACACATCTGATTTCCATCAGTGACAAATCAGAATGTAGTCTCAGGGCCCCTGGCTTCAGAGCCTGGACCCAACCTCCAAATCTTACTGGCTACTAGAACATATGCTGTCTTTGTGGGAAGAGAATATGGTTTTGTTCTAGTGGGGGACAGACCCTGAATTCCGCTACAGTTCATAGCCAACCCTTAACTAAATCTTAAACAGAGCAATGACAAGATTGAGACAAAAACAAATCATCCAGATGAGTGAAACCATTAGCCGGAGGACATAGTGGTGTCTGAAGTGTTATGGACACATGGCTAAATGATAGAACTGTAAAAGTGTCAAGAAATTATGATTATCAGATGATCAATCCATCACAGCCTCAAGTGTGGCTACGGAAATGAGAAAAGAAATATAATTGAGATATGTATAGTATTATAAGTTAGAAAAGCTCACAGAGTTGCCTCTGGGGACCTCACACCGCCTTGGTCAGCTGCAACTGATGACGATGCAACCCTGGGCCTCACGCCACTCACCGCCCTCACGTTGATTTTCACTCACGGTAACCCCATAAAACAGGGCAGTACTGCCCCTCTGGGCTTCCTGAACAAAACCGTTCCCTGGGTAGAAAGTCTCATCTTTCTCTCAAGGAGTGATTGGTTGGGGCTCTTTACCTTAGGATTAGCAGCCCAATGGACAAGCCACGAAGTCACCAGGGTTCCAGCTAGTTAGCATCTAGCACCCCCACCCCCACCCCCAGACCAAAATTCCATCAAAGGCTTGAACAGGAAAGTCCCTGAGAGGGGGGGAGACTACTCATCCCTAAGCTGGCCAGAGAAGGGAAACAAAAAGACTGTTGAATTATATAAATTTGAAATGAAGTTAAGGTTCCCATTGTAAAGGGGAAATCATAAAGCTGAACACTTAAGTTGTAATAGAAATGGCACTGTATGCAGAATGCTGAGCGAAGTGCCTGGCATGTTGGAATGCTGAAGGGAGAAGATGGCCACATATTCTTTCTTCCTTGAAACTTCCAGTGGGTTTCCAACAACAACCAAGTGCTTAACCTCTGCACCCCAGGGTTCTTTTGGCGAACCTACAGATGATCAGATGGACACGTCCAAAACCCAGAGAGTTCACGGGATCTGACTCACAATTCAATCAGTTTGGGGACCAGACAGATGACCAAAGAAGAGCAGCCACAGAGCTCTTAGATAAGTTGGACAATTACATGTTAAGAAATAGAGCACAATTGTTTGGACTTGCATTTTGGAGCCAGCCTGAATTTAACACAAAATGTTATATGACATGTTACTTGATTAACAAGTTAAAAAAAATCAAGTGCTTAGCATATACCGAACGTAAGGAAAGAAATTTCATACTCACTAGGCCGTGAGCTCATACAGGTGAATTAAACCCCACAAACTTCAGTTTGCTCATCTGCAAAACGGGTATGACATAGTTTTTGGTCAGAGTATAGTGAATTTTTTCAGGAAACTGTTGAGAATAGAAGATACACTCATTACAGCTCTAATTATTGGATTTTGTAGAATGAGTGTGACTACCTCATTCAATGTGAATAATGATCATATGCAGTATTTTTATTGCTGCATTTAAAAGAAAAGCATTGAATAGACTCATTTATACAGTCCACCTGGATGACACTGGGATCCTAAAGGACAGGAGTCAGGAACAGTGGGTATTTACCTACCTGTGTGAGGGAGCTTTGAGGGACACTGAACTGTGTTTGGGGCCTAGCAATTGTAGGGGAAACCATTACCCAACTGTCTCTTAAGTCTTCACACCTGTGAGGATCAGAAAACCAGGCACGCTGGGTAAACTTGTGAGCCTCCAGGGGATGAATGGTGGAAGGAAACCTTCCAGCCTTGGCCTCTCACCTAGGAAAGTTCTGCCATCCCTTGCTGCCAACTCAGATGCCGGTCATATTATCCATGCACGGGGTGTCTGCCACAAGAAGCTGTCGGTTCCCCAAAGGCTGGCAGGCTTGGTAGACATGGGAAATCCAGAAATCTAGACTGGCAGTGGGAGAGTCTGGCACAAACCAGTCCGCCTGCTGAGCTCATCAGTATGTGTGGATTCTGGCAAACGAAGAATGGCACCCTAAGGCTGGCATCCTCAGGTCCATGGAAGCCATACTGTGTGCCAAGTTCTGTCCACCACCTGTGTAAAGGAAGGGTGAAAGGGGGCTAAGCATTTGATTGTGTTTGACATTTGGCCAGTTGTTGGCAGATATATTTTGGAAAGTTGGGGATAAACTGGGAAATGTGGACAATAATGGTGACTGGTCTTAAAAATCATAGGAAGCTTACTGCTGTTTTTAATGCCACTGAGTAGGTTTTCTGACAGGGTCAAACTATGCCTTTTGGTTTTGTAGGATGTAACATAATGCACCAGCTGCTCCATGGGAGAAAAATGCTGACGTTCTGCTTCTAGAAAGACACAGAAACAAACTTAGAAAACTGGTGGGCACTTCTATTCTGTCCTGTGGGGTCACCATAAGTCAAAACCAACTTAACAGCACTGGGGGTCCTTTTGGAAGTAGATGACTTGGTCCTTCTCTCACTGAGCTTTTATGTGAGGTCTGGTGGCCATTATGTTTCTTAACAGCTGCGCTCTTAACTAGAGTAACCAAAGAAAATCTTTACAAATAGTTTAGCCTCTGTTCAGCTCTTCGAGGGAGAGCTACAGGACACAGGTCTGGTCAGATCGGGTCTTCATGTCTCTCTAATGGGCCAGACTGAAGGTGATGATAACTCAATTGATGCATTTCTCATCTCTGCTATGTCATGTTTGCTAACATCCCTCTGGACCTACAACCCAATGACTTCTCCCAAAGTCAAGTGACAGTGAGTGCCCTTCACATACCATGAAGCCAGATCAAGAACATGGTTGCTTAATACAAGGGGTCTTTAGCAGCTCATAGACAAACAGAAGTACATGATAATGGTATTTTCCCACAGACCTTTTGAAGCGCCTTCTAATTTCACAACGAAGTGAAGAATTGGAATGGAAAGAAAATGTTCTGAGAATAATGACAACAAATGCACAAATATACTTGACACGGTAGATGTATGGATTGTGATAAGAGTTGTATTAGCCCCTAATAAAATTATTTTAAAAAGAAAAAAAAGAAATGAAGAATCAGGATGAAGAGTTGAAGGTGCCGGGTCCTTCTCTGACTCCTTATGTTCCAGAGAGGCCTTCCTTCTTCAAGGAGCTTCTTTCTCCAGACTTTAAGAATCACTGACAGAGACTATTTGTATCAGATCAGAGGACCTGCGGTGATGTGTAGCACTCCCCAGGTCATTCTCTGATGATCCTCTTTACATAGCTCCGTGAATAACATGGTTGTGGGCTACATACTAGAGTTGCTTCAGTTAGTGACACTTCCCTTCCTACTTTTATTGATGTGATTTCCCATTTCTTTTCCTTTTTAGTGGGAGAGACAAAATGTAAAACTCACCATTCCAGACCCAATCACAAGCATCTTGGCTTCCTTTTTCATTTCTTGAACATTCTTTCCCCACTTACTCTAAGTCTTTAATCATGCAGCTGTCTAGCTCCTTATTGTGGCACTAGTCAATGAAATAGCTATTGTGTTAAAAACTTAGCACCCCACAGGCTGAGCCCTGGTGGCCTAAGTGGTTGAGTGCGGCACTGAGGGTTGCACACTTGGCGGTTCAAATCCAGTGGCAGCTCTCAGGAGCAGCGCTGGGTAGCTCCCTTGACCACCAGAGGGCAGTGATGCCAAAAAATAGCACCCCAGGAGCCCTTATTTATCTATTAAAATTTGAGTTCAAGAGATGGTACCTAGAATAAGAATACCATTCAGAAAGAAGCAAGTTATCCCTGGCAGAGAAACAATAGGAAAATGGGAATGAAAAGGAATTACCACTGGGTGAAGTCCTCCCAAATAAGTCCTGGGTGAAGTGCTCCCAAATAAGTCCTGGGCAAAGTGTTTCCAAATAAGTCCTGTTGCTAGATTAATGATCTGAAAGGAATGAACATAATTCAGTATAGAACATATTAGCACCTGAAATGTGCCAAGTACTCTTCTTGGTCTGAGAGGTTCAGAGCTGCACGAGATCCACCATTGTGCTAAAAGAGGTCACAGCCTGCCAGCAATGGCATTTTCTCACTCATGCATTCCTCTTTTCTTGAACAAGTCCTGAATGCCTGTCATCTGCCAGTCATAGTTCCAGGTGCCAGCATACATGAGTAAACAGCACAAACAAAATTCTGGTCCTCTGGAAACTTAATATCCAGTTGGGTGGACAGCATTATGATAATAAGTGATATTTTATAAAGTGGTGGTGAAAGTAGATGCTATCTCTTTTTAACTATATTCAGATATTCATTTGTGTCCTCAAATAATATAAAATATGAAACCTGGCTAAAGCAGAGCATCATTTGGAACAACTTGGGTAGTGGGGGGTATGTATTATGCTAACATTTCCTACAGAAGGCCAAACAGTGACTATCTTTTAAATGTGTGTGTGCCCACCACTGCTATTCCACTGAAAAGTCAAGAAAAGTAGTATCAAAACTTCCTGTGTGTGTTTTTTTTCACTTAAGACATTGACTGATATGATCTGGTGTTCTTATTGAAGTTATAAGCACTTACATCCACCCCAGGACTCCTGACATGAAGTACAGAGACTTACTTTTTATATATAATTAAAATAACAAATTCCCAGGAGTTTAGACACAATCAGATTTGACTCCATGATTTGAGGAAAGGGACTGTGCAGAGAAATAACTCAGGGTGGGTTTTGAATAACAAGTTGAAGGGAGAAGAATGTCAGGCAAAGCAATGAACATATATGGAAGAATAAAGATATCCAACAAAAGAAAGCAAACTCACTGCCATGGAGTCAATTCTGACTCACAGTGATCCTGCAGGATGTGTCGGAACAGACCTTGTGGGTTCCCAAGACCATAATTCTATTGGAGTAGAAAGCCACATCTTTTTCTTAAGGAGAAGGAAGTGAGTGATTTGGAACGGCTATTGTGGTTTGCTATTCAGTGAATGACTCACTATAGCGTTAATACCCTGAATAAAGATATAAGACTAAATAGACTAAGGAAGAGCAAGAAGGAATAAGAAGGGAAATAAGAAAGACTAGACAGAGACTTTCATGCACAAATATCAACAATATTTGAAATCCCTTTTTGGTTCTTGTTGAGAATTCCTTGAGGCTCGTGTTTAGTCTTGGTAACATTATAATAACTAGGACAAGTTTTTTTTTTCCCCCTTTTGGCTTTGTTTCCCATTTGTGATCATGAAGGATGTATGTAGTCAAAAGACCCTTCTAACTATCACTGTGTTTGTGATTTGATTCATTTGTAACTATATAGGGCTCTCATGGAGTTCCCTTCTAGATTTGGGAGAGAGAAAAGTAGAAGGGAGGATAACTTTGCTGTATGTCTCCTAGCATATAAATAAAACCAGGCAATGCCTAAAAAAGTGTTTTTCAAGAGAAGTTGCTTTTTGAAACAATGGGTAAGTGCTGGTCAACAAACCAAATGGTTGTGTTTGTTTGCATGTTTGTTTTTTCACCCACTGATAGGTACCTTGATAGAAAGGTCTAGTCATCTTCTTTGTAAAGGTCACACCACCCTGAAAAGTCTATGCACTCAGTTTTGCTCTGCATACTTGGAGTCGCCAGTAGTTCGATTTGACTTGGTTAAAATTGATTTGACTTTACCCCTACTCCCCTTGGGTGGAGGGTTGAGGGGCGGGGCTCCTTGCTCTTTAAGAGAAAGGACAACCAATCTGGGAAATGCATGCTGTAATGTTCTCTTCTGATTGGATCTGGAAATCCCTAAGTCAAGAGCATTCTTACTTCCAAAATTCTGAAGAAGCAGGAGGAGGACAAGACCCTATCAGATGCCAAGTGCTTAAAGGCCAATCCAGTTAGTTAATGGCATCCACAGCTTGAAAAGAAAGCAACTTGCTTTTGTAAGATGTATTTTCAAGGAGCCAACTCCACTATTTCCATTCTCATCAAATGACCTCAGGTCAGCTGAATATGGAAACGGCAGTCTCAGTCAAAGCCTCCAAGAACCGAGGTGAATGAGGCCCTAGGGAAAGTTCTTCAAAGAGTCTACACATATTACTGTGTCTGCCAGGGAGCCTTTCAACCAGAACGAATCAGGACCGTCAGGTTGGGTCAGGTCCTGAAAAGTGCGGTGCAAACACTGCATGGATGGCATTGATTATGGGCCCTTCTACTCCAGATTTTTGAAGTCCTGAGCTGGTTAGGTGGAGAGGTTATTCCAGTAAGAAACCCTTTCCACCTGGCTTCTCTGAGGGGTTACTGCTAGTGAAAAGTTTGATAATCTGCTTATCAACATCCATCAAGAGGGATCATGGGAAAAGTTCTTGGTCCTGACTCCTACTCCTGTGTGTCCTTGTGACAGCTACACTCTCCTGGACATTAAATGAAGGAAGTTGGGCTAGCCCTGGTGTTGTGACAATAAAGGGAGGCAAGCTCTGCTTTAAGCAGCTAATATGTGGCAGAGAATTTATGCTGTTGTATGTGCGCTTAACCTGTGTGTAAACATGTGTAAAGATAGATACATAAAACCTTAATACAAAAGGGGGAGCCAATTATAAGATCTATATGCAATCTCTTCACTGGGGTACAGACACAGGGAAGTGGGTAAAGGGAGACATTAGTGAGTATAAGATATAAAAAATAATTTATAAATTATCAAGGGTTCATGAGGGAGGGGGGGCAAGAAGAGAAGAGAGAAATGAGGAGTTGATATCAAGGGCTTAAGTAGAAAGCAAATATTTTGAGAATGATGAGGGCAATGAATGTACAAATATTTTTAACACACAGTGAATGGATGTATGGATTGTGATGAGTTGTAGGAGACCCCAATAAAGTGATTTTTAAAAATTGATATGAGTGAAAACTGAGACACAAGAGATTTCTAGAATCAGTTCAATTCAATAAATAAAGATCAGAAATATTTCTAGGTATGAGTGGTAATGATAAGACATATTTCTGCCCTTTGGTTGGTACAACAGCCTCCTAGTGGAGAGAAACTTCCTGTATCTTCTTATAGGAGAGATATGATTTTTTTGAAATCAAAAGAAATGGCTAAATGAAATTGATACTGAAGATTTCCAAGGTAAAAGATAAAATATAATGTATAGAAATAGAAATAATTAGGATAACATGAAATGGAACAGAAAATGTTTTCAGTTAATACAAATCTGCTAGAGAGCAAAATAGAAAGAAATAAAAATTTCCTAATGTGGGGCTTTAGTAAATAGCATCTAAAAGCAAATCCATCCTGTGTTAAACTAGGCTGCATTTTATTTCATTTTTAAATATATTATAAAATATCTCATGTAAACAAGAAGATATACACAACATGAACTAATGATTACCCCTAAACATACCTACCACCCAATTTAAGAAGTAGGCCATTGCCAACATAATTATAGAACCTCGTGTTTCTGAGTGTGAGAATATGCATTGACAGGAGACTCATCTCTCAGGTTGGGAGTCATATTAAGAAAACACTAAGGAATGGAAACTAACATTGAAATGTCAATTCATTAAGCCACATTGAAAACTAGAACTCACACATGGGCTGACATATAACTGTCCTGGAGATCAGTACATTCCTTTCCTGTACCAAGTTACGGGGTTCACCACATTGTAAGCAAAAGCCAATTTGTTAGGACAGAGTGAGAAATTCTGGGCAGTTTGAGCAACTTGTCTTTTCCTTCATGAAATGTCAAATTAAAAGCAAATGTGTGTGTGTGTGTGTGTGGTGTGTGTGTGTGTGTGTGTGGCTGGCAAACCTGGAGTCAATGAATCAAATGTGAAATGGCCCAAACTTAAGGTAACCTAATTTCTTCCTTCTTTTCGCTCCTCTCTCCTTGCTTTCTTCATTCTCTGCGTTCTTCCATCTTTCTTTCCAAAGATGTCTAGATTAAACACACACACACACACTGTTACATGTGAATTTAGATAAAAATTTCTATCAGGGCACTCAAAAATTGAGGTGTTTGCCATGATGGATGTAAGTGGCCATTTTGATTCAAAATGAGTCGATCAGGTTCAGGGGTCCATTTAGCTATTTATTTATTTTAAATTGAACAGTAGTGTGTCCATTTTTCCTATCTTCCTAAGAATAGACCAAGGAGCTCTAATGGCACTGTCAAGTGTTAGACTACAAGCTATAAGGTTGACAATTCAAGCCCATCATCCATTCCACAAGAGAAATTTGAAACTATCTGCTCCTGTAAAGATTTATAGTCTAGTAAACCCTATATACATTCACCATCCATGATAATTGTTTCAGTAGAAGTGTTTTTTTCTATTGATTTTAAGAATCTAGGCTTGGGATTTGAAGAAGGTCTTGTCTAATGACTTCTTAAGGATGTGGCTTGTGGGTGGGGCATGTGCTTGTGAGACTGGTCTTGGGAGAAGAATTGCATGCCATATCCTGAATTAAATCTATATGTAAATTTGCTTTTGTCTTGTAGTATAGTGTCTAATGGTTTAGTGGATTTTTCACTCGGTGGCAAAGCACAGGGTCAACAGGCCTAGAGAGTTAGGACTATACAAGGGTACCTCAAGGTCACCTGGCACAACGTAGTTCATAAAGGCAATGATCTGCATCCTAATTTGGTGAGTAACTACAGGGCTCATAAGCTTATACACAGGCATCTAAGGGGCATCTCTTGGTTTCTCCCTGCCCAGAAAAATAAGAGTGGTGAAATTCAAAGGACCAGTGGAGACAATTAGTCCAATGAACAAATGGACCATGTAAACCTTAGTTTCCACAGCCTTGAAATCAGAAGAACTAGGTGGCACTCAGCTACCACTACCAACTGCTCTGAAAAAGAATCACTGATGAAGTTCCTAGATAGAGTAGGAGAGGACATATGGAACAGAACTAAAATAAGAGACCAAACTGTCTGGTCAGATAGAGAATGGTGACACCTTCTCCCCCTCCAAGAGTATGACTCTTACTCTTCAGTTCTGGAATGGAACTCATCAGTACAGTAGAATAGTAAGTCTTTTAAGATCAGCATTTGCCCCAGCTCACACCTCGGTGATTTAGTCAAGGAGAAGGAATGCCACATAGAGGAAGAGGACATTGGAGGCATTGCAATGGATGCGCTGAATCAATGTGTAGGGCTGATTTAATGTAAAACCATTTATGCATTATAAATCATCACCTAATTAACAATAGAATGTTTAAAAAAAACAGAAAAGCCTATGTTTTTACATGGAAATAATAGATCATTAAATTCAACTTCACAGGATTCTTTTCCCTGAGAGTGTGACATTTGAGCTGAAATTTGAAAACTAAGTAAGAGTTAGAAAGGGAAGGAGAATGTGCATGTAGTAGTCATGGGGTGGCAGATTCCAGCTGTTCCCTTTTGGATGCAGTGGCGACATCTCTGACTCAGTGCCACCCTGTGCACAATACAAGGAAGCACTGTCCAGTCTAATTCCAGGTAAGCCCCCTTAGCATCGAGTCTATTCTCACAGATTTAAAGACTGTAAATCTGAACTGGAGTACCAAAAGAGGAAAGCCGTTCCTTTTCAGAAAGAAAACCTGACCAATGCTACCTTAACCAAATGATTAGGGTTACTGCCCAAAATAAGGCATGCTGGTAATCAGCACCTCATGATATGGTATGTTGACGAAGGAACTTCATCTTTGAAGAATTCTTCTCCCAAATTCATCACTCAACCTGAAAGTTATTTTATATGTACTCGACCAGTACTCCTGAGAATGATAATGCTAAGAAAAATAAAAAGAAAGAAAAACTGTCACAGATCTGAAGATACTATTCCATAGTGACTAAATGCATTGGAGTGTCCTGGAATAGGAAAAAGACATTAGTGCACATGCTAGTCAAATCGAAACACAATCTGAAATATAGCTAATAGAAATATACCTCTGTTTTTTCAAAAGCGCCATTGTAATATCAGGTGTTAATATTAGTGGAAGTTGGATGAGGGATTAATAGACACTCTGTGTATTATTTTTTACAACATGTCTGTAAATGTAAATTATTCTTACCTAAACAGGGATGATTACAGTAGTTTTCTAAATGGATGGCCACAAAGTTAGTAATGCAACACAACCAGAATTTATTTTCTCCTAATTCTGGAGATAAAAACGCTCTATGACAAGTTGATTCTGACTTACAGGAACCCTTTAGGGCAGAGAAGAACTGCCCTGTGGATTTCTGATATTGTAAGTCTTCACAGGAGCAGAAAGCTTCATGTTTTTCCTGCTGAGCAGCTGGTGATAATGTATTTCTGGGAAGGAGAAAGGTACAACCAGCCTTTGAAAATCTGCGGAACACAGTTCTAATCTGACACACCAGGTCTTTACGAGATGGCATCAACATCACATTACTTTTTGTTATGATGATTGTTTAGACTTCAGCAGCTACTAAAAAATAAATAAGTAAATAAAAATAATGGAAGCAAGAAAATCTATTAACCAGCTAATGCAACCAGGAGTCCAGAAAAGAGGAACAGTTTCAAACAGTAGGAGAGAAACACCCATAAATACAGCCCCGTATGGGTCAAGGTAAGTGTCCCAGCATCATACTCCAGATGTGTGCATGTCCCAACTCTTGTCAAATGTCCAAGCCTCTAATTCCCATGGAGAATCCTTTTTTTTCCACTCCTAAGACCAAAGACTCTGCCTTAAGCTTCTTGTTTAGTTGATTTATAAATGTTTGGTTTTTCATTTGCATCAAATAAATTGTTCCTACCAGTGAGCTGATGATTCAGTCTGGGTGGGAAGCTCCCTCCTGTCCCAGGGCCATGTGCTGGCTAATTTGTCATGCTGCTTTTATAGCTTTAGGAATCCCTTTATTTATCCTGCAGTTAGCTCTAGGAGTCCCATCTTCAATTGTTCAAGAGGATGGTAGCCTGGAATGCATGCCTTGTTTCCAAGTGCAATGTGGCTTTGAAGGATAACTGTGTATGTTAGACAGGGTTCACTAGAGAAACAAACCAGGGATATATATATATATATATATATATATATATATATATATATATGCAGTCAATCTATAAAGCAGTATGAATGACTCAGTGTAACTCACTTCCATGAGACAGTTAGTACACTGGTAGTCCTTCAAGTCTTGAGGGCCACCAGGTAGTCAGCTGTAGAGCAATTCAGAATATCCTGCCACAAGCAGCAAACAGTAAGGCCAATCACCAACAGTCAGCCAGATGACAGGGTCCTGCAGTCCCAAACTCAAGAGATGTATATTCCAGTAGTGTGGCTAAGCAGAGCTTGAGGAAACCTCAACTGACAGCAACACAGTCCACAGATTAGGTGTTCCATGGGGACATATTTCATGCCTTGCAGATCAAGGCACAGAACAAGCAAGGCAGCTGGCTGCATACTGGTCTGAAGATGCAAGAGTAAGAGAGAGAAAGGAGGGGCTCAGAGAACCATTTATATCTTTGCCCTTCAATTAATCTCACGTGTACATTGGCTATGTTGCACAACAAACCTACCTATCACAGGGGTCCTCAAACTTTTTAAATAGGTGGCCAGTTCACTATCCTTCAGACCACTGGAGAGCTAGACTATAGTTTAAAAACAAGAACAACAACCAAAAAACAACTATGAAAAAATTCACTGCAGGCCTGGGATGAATAGGCTGCTAAGAAGGACAGTAGTAGCAGCAGGCGGGGCCTACTGTTTTAGGGATACCTATGAACTTCTAGGACATGGCTTGGTGTTGCCAAGCAACAAGAACCTGCCATCTGCAGTGGTCATTATCAGGCTAATGTCTGTCTGATGATAAATCATCAGATCTGAAAGCAGAGAATCGAGGAAGGAAAAGTGGGCTCAAGTATGTTTGGAGACTTTACAATCAGTTAATACCAAAGCCAAATGAGTTTTTAAAATTGTTTTCGGGACTGAACTCTGGTGGCATAGTGGTTGTGTGCGAGACAGTGGCCCAGTGGGTTGGCAGTTCAAATTCAGCAGCAGCTCTCCAGGAGCAAGGCTGGGCCTCTCACTTCCACCAGAGGGCAGTGATGAATCCCCCAAAATTGGTTTCAAATCAGGAATCTTTATTAAATAAAAAGTTCAAAATGTGAAGCTATTGTGTCTTGACATCGCCTCCATTTCAGTCTACACACATTTGAATAAAGTCTTTCAATCGCTTAACTTTATCCCACAAAGAATTCTGTGCTTGTTCAATTACACCACATCAAAAGTGCACTTTGGCCCTCCTTAAGGCACTCAAACCATGTTCCTTTAATGTTCTTTGAGCCTTGAGACCTAGAAGAAATCTGCAGCAGCAAGGCAGAGGCTGTAGGGATAAGGCTTTCCCATGACAGTTTCTAAGACGATCTGCACGGCCTTCTAAGAATGAGCAGGCACGTTGTGGTTATGCAGGAACACATTACTTGGTGTGTCTTTTCTGGTTTTATTCTCACCAATGCAGTTTTCCAGTTTCTTAAAATGTCTTAGCTTGAACACAGATTTTGCTTTTGTTGGAACTGAATAGATAAGTCCTAGCTCACAATAAAAGTTACTTTGAAGTTTTTACACAGCAGTCATATAAGAAAACAGGAGTTTACTTAGATTCATTAAAACAATGAAACATAAGAAAATGTCACCTTTTCTGAATCCCATTAACAGAAGCCATGCAAGATACAAATGGTATTAATTCATTTGGATCAGATTACATCTTGAGAAGCAATTACCTTCCCCCCTAGGAAATCACTCTCCACATCCCTTAGTCCTTCCTTTCCTGCAAGAGTCTTTGATCTGTCACTTCCTTTAGTGTGTTGGGACAATTGTGACAGCAGCTCCCATCACACATGGGCTGGGTTAGTACACCTGAGAGTCAGATACTGGAGATGCCACTGCTTTAAGAAGTGCTGGGAAGGAGAAATGGCTTTGCCTACTGGGACAGTCCCTACTGGACACTGGGCGTTGCATCAATCAAAGTGGAGGTGACAGAGGAAGTGGCAGACTCCTTTCTCAAAAGCCTCAGCTTCCTGTCTGGAAAACTAATAAATAAGATCATCAATCACCTTCATTTCCTATTCAGATGCTTTCTTTCTCTATCACAGACAATATTCCACTGAGGAATCATGATTGCAAGGCAGTAAGTAATCACATAGTCTCAGGGAAAGGTACCCTAAAGAGGTGTGACCGTTTTGCCCCTGCCTTAGGTGTTCTATTCGCCCACGTCAGTTTGTAAGACGTTTGTCAATTGCTGGATCATCATATCTATCTAAAACTTTCTCCCAGTGGACATTTCAGTCATTGTTTCCAAGCTGATGGTGTGTTGAAATGTCTCCTTGTGATATCTGTTTGCAATTTGTTCTTAGAAATGCATGAAAATTGTTTGGTTATGCTGGAAAGGCAACGACCAAATTTGGTCTGCCAGGACAGCTCTTTAATCACGGTTTTGATTTTTGGAAGTTGGATTTCGTGGTGCTTTGATGGAATTTTCACAGGACCAAGACTCACACAGCCTATGCCTTCTCATCAACTTTTTAGATCTTTGGAGTACCTTCTCTATATTGAATGTTTGGGGATGTGAAATCAAATGATGGTAGTGAAGCAATAATGATTTAGGAATAATAAATAATTCCGTTATTGGCTAGTGGATGCCAAAAATATCTCTCCTAGCCTACCTTACTGCTGTTAGATGTGATGGCATTGGTTCTGATTCACAGTGATACTACCAACATCATAGCAAAACACCCCTGGGGTAGCTCCATTCTCACAATCATTGCTGTCTTGAGCCCACAGGTGCAGTTTCTCTAATTTTCATAACCTCTACCATACGAAGCATAAGGTCCTTCTACAAAAATTAAACCCTTCTGATAGCATGTCTAAACTCTTTTAGATGAATATCTGATAGTTCTCTGCCAGTGTACTGCAAAAAAGCCTTTCTAGTGATCTCCAAAAATCTCACTTGCGTGTGTTATACATGATAGTTTATTAACGTCCACATTATGTTGGAATGCCTTATACTCTGTCACTGAATCAATTTTGACTCTTAGTGACCCAGTGTGTAGTCTACTAGAGAAACAAATCCAGGGAGACTCGTATGTGTATAAGAAAGAGCTCTATATACAAGAGCAATTGTACATTAAGAAAACATCTCATCCCTGTTCAGATCTAGTCTATATGTCTAATATCAGTCCATATGTCTGATAACAATCTATCAGGTCCTCTTCAGACTCACAAAACACATGCAGTAAGGTCGAATGCAGGAAGCTCCAAGGCCAGTGAGTGAGAAATCTTGTGGACGCAGAGGCATCTCAGGTGGCAGGGGTCTTGAAGTGGCGCCTTCAGCTCAGGGCCCTAGCTTAGCTCTATGTATCTTTTTAGCTGTAAGATCTCCCAGGGAGTCAGACTTCACCCTGCGTCCAACGAGCTCTTTCTCACCTTAGCACCTCTAAATGAGGCCATCAAGCTGCAACCTGATTGCCAGACTAAACTCCACTCTTTCTCTCTCAATCTCAAATTGGCCACAAATAACTGCATTTGTCATACCATAAGACACAGTTTTTCTTCAAAGTGGGCGAAAAAGGGGGTACCTTTTATGGTCCAAAAGTGTGGTACCCCAGAACATTTATTTATGATCCCATGTGCCCACTTAATGCCCACTGCAGTTTGCATGCTGCAGATTGCTATGTGTTCTGGGGAAGTCCCGCTTCCTGGAGTCTCAAAGTCAATCAGGTCATATGATCAGCACAGTACACATACTTCCCCTCATTTGTTAATCAAAGTGATGATGGTTCTTAACACCGCTGTTGAATTTATGCTGTTAAATATTACTGCATTTTCTTTATTTAAATAAATATTTTAGTATGTGGTACTATTTGGTTCAGAATTTTTTTTCTTGTTTTCCTGCTCTAAAAACTGGGTGCATCTTAAGGTCAGGTGCATCTTATGGTCTGAAAAATGCAGCCTGCAACTACCAGACCCTGTCTGACAGGGGAGGACTGCCCCTTTGGCTTTCTGAGACTGTCAGATTTTTCTACAGGAGCCACAATCAGATGTCTGAGCAACTGCTGACTTTGTGGTAAACATCCTACTGAGGAAGCCACTACATCACACTTGATGTAGTAACCTCAAACTGGGTCAGAGATTATCCAAATCACACAATCAAAGCCATTCTAATAGGGGAATGCAGGACAACTCGCCAGTTATTTCTAATAATCCCTAGGGAGTGGTGATATGCTCCATATATCCATCCTCATTGAATTCTTTTATTTCTGATTTTTCGGTGAGTGACCTCAGTTCTCTGCCACTTTATCGCCACCGTGAGAGGACTTCTTCATTGCAAAGTAGGCACTGCTAATAAAAGACACTGAAGTTTCAAACTTTACTAGAAACCGAGCTTGAACTACTCAGGGTCATTGAGTTGATTCATCTTATAATGACTCTTTTGGGAAAAGTTGAACAGCTTCCTGGGGTTCCAAGGCTGTAATCTTTGCAAAGTTGAATACATTCTCCTGTGCAATGGCTGTTGAGTTAGAACCACCTACCTATCAAGAAGTCTAGCACTTTGCCGTTGTGTTGCCAAGGTTCTTTGTGAATATCATATAGGGGAGTGAAAATGCAGAAGAATAAAATTCATAACTTGGTCAAACATTGTGTTTTGAGTGTCCAACACTCCTCATGACTGGACATTTATGGCCATTGTTATGGATTGGAAGAGCTCTCCAAAACATATATGTGAGAGTCTTGCCACTATCAGTGAATGTGGCCTTACTTAGAAATTGTGCTTTTTCAATTGTAATCAAACTGAGATGAAGTTCTACTGAAACAGAGTAAAACCTAATCTAGTGACTGATGCCTAAATAAGAAGATGAAGTTTGAACAAAAGCAAACACATGAACACACACTGAGGGAGAAGGCTGTGTAAGATGAGGGCAGAAAATACTAGAGTGATGTTTCTGCAAGATTATCAGCATACACCAGAAATAGGAAGAGAAAAGAAAGATGATTCTCATGAAACCATCAAAGAACACACACAAGGAGGGACCCCTGAGCCCCCAAATGGATTTTTTTCAAAGACATGCATTTAATTTCCTTTTTTACAAACAATCTTGTCACCCTCAAGACGCTCTCTATTACACTTAATATATTTGTCAAATATGTAATTCTCTTCTTGTAAACATTTTTCAAACTCATATGTTTAGATGGCTGACAATACTTCACCTTTTCTATGTCTTGTCAAACTGCTATCCTTCCCTGCTTCATTCACAAAAACAAAAAGACATCACACAGTGAGGTGAGTAAGAGGCGTGGATCATGGTGTTTTTGTTTTGTTTTTGCCCCAAACTGGTGCACTGAGGTGGCTGCATGAGCAGGTTCATTGTCATGGTGGCAAAACCACTCACAAATCAGGCCTTTTGTGTTGCACACTACTACACAATGTTTTTAGAACAACTAAATAGAAAGCTTGATTAACAGTCTGACCTAGTAGAAGCAACTTTGAATGTACTAATCCTCTCACATAAAAACAAAACAAAACAAAAACAAAAGAGTTCCTCTTGACCTTGGATTTTGCTTGACAAGCATTTTGTTGGGTGAGGTGGCAATGGCGTCTTCCACTGGACTGATTGATTGATGATCGCTTTCGGGGTCATAAAACTAGCACCATATCTCATCACCTTGGGGGGAAAGTCTGGATTGCTTTGGAGCTGTTCTTTCAATGCACAGCATGTTTCCACTCCACAATGTTTTTCCTGATCAGTTAGAAACAAAGGAACAAATTTCACAACAAACCTTAGCATTCCCAGATTTTCCATTAAAATTCAATGGGCCAAGCTTGAAGATGGTCCATCATCAGTTATGGAACACAAAAGAACACATTTTGTAGACATTTTCATCCTTTCGGTAAATTGGTGGACTTCCAGAGCAAAGTTTGTCATCAATTGCCATTTCACCTCTTTTTAAATGAGAAAACCACGCGTATACTTGTTTTTCCTCTATTGCTGTCCTTGTAATCTCTGTTCAATATCACAATGCTTTCTGCAGCATTTTTTCCCAAGCAGGAATCAAAATCTCACAGCCACACCCTGTTCTTTTCAATCAGCTATCACAAAAAATGAGGTTTGAGTGAAACCAGTTTTATGAAAAAAATCACTGTAACCAGAGAAAACCTTCCCAGCTGACAACGCTGGGCGCCCTTATTCATAACTTATAGGGAGTTGTTCAATGCTTGCCTAGTGGGGATTGGGGAGTGTACTATTAAAACTCATGCCCATCAGAGCTCTTTTACTTTTTGTTTTGAACCCCTTCGCGTGGTCTAACTAGTACCTTTGCTGGCGACATCTAGCCTCCAGAACTTTAAGACAGCCCTTTTTATTGCTTACGTGAACAACTTTGGGATACTTTACTTCAGCACTCCTATAAAAGTAATACATGTTTCTCCCTATTTCTCCTTTGTTCCTATTTTTGAGGCATCATCTAAAAAGCTGTTGCTATTATGTTTACCTTTTATGCTTCACAAGTCACTTCTCTTAGATCCTAAAGACATACCTTTGCCTGAAGAATAAAAGCACCAAAATCATTCAGAGCCATTGATAACAAAGAAATGTACCCTGCTTACCATCGACATTGTTTTTGCAATTACATTTTAGAATGAGGACAAACCTCTTCTATAACTACTATGGTTTTAACTTTTCCTATAACAATCAGTGAAAACTTGCTTATATCTCTAAAGCAATAATGCCTTGACCAGGGACATTCTCCAAGAACTAGAGTTTATCTTCCATTGCTGAATTCAGAAGCATTCAACATTTTAAAACCAGTTTTATGTGAGGTGATAATCCCAGGATGATCCAGACAGTTAATGTTCTCAACTACTAAATGAAAAATGGGTGATTTGAGTTTACCCAGAGGTGGTTTGGAAGAAGGGCTAGCAGTCTATTTGCCCCAAACACGGCCATTGAAAACACTACAGAGCAGAGTTATACTCTGACATGCGTGAGTTCACCTTGACTTGGAATGAACTTATCACTAATGAACTTTTCAGCTGGTTTTGTAAGGAATGGGCAGAGGGAAGCCATCTTAAAGCTAAGACAGACAGTTCCTACTAGGTCACAGATGAGATTTGTTCTTGATACATCTGTCTTTAAGTAGAATTATAAGTGAAAGTGAGTGTCAGTTAGCCAAGTACTATTTGTCAGAAAGACAATAGTTCTGTGGGAGAAGGATTGGGCTTTCTATCCCTAAGCAGCTGCTGTTTCAGAAACCCACAGGAGCAGTTCTACCCTATCCTAGAAGACCACTGAGTCATCATTGAATCCATGACAGTGAGTGAGTGGGGAGTGTATGAAGCACGTAAACCCTCACTTGTTTGTCAGTCTGTCCTCCAGTGGTGGCTTGTGTGTTGCTGAGATGATGCCACTTTTATTCCACAGTTGGTTACCTGAAGGGAACAGGTTTCAGCAAAATTTCAAGACTAAGAACCTACTACAAAGAAGAAATAAACTAGTCCCACTTCTGAGGGATTAGCTACTGACAGCATACAATTTTTGGAAAGGTCTGGCAGACTCATCAATCAGAAAAAAAATCTTTAAGAGGAACTTTCTTTGCCAAGCAAGTTTGTTCAACTGCAGGGGACAATGGGTATACAAACTAATCTTCAAAGATGGGTTTGTGATATAAGCTTTTACATCTGCCTTCTAACCAGTTGGAGACATGCCTTCATACCCCAGTTATTCTGTACTGAGGAATCGATGCACCAGTAAAGGCTTGAGCTTGAAGTCCCTGGATGCACTATCAGCAAGCAGAAAGCCTTTATTTGAATGCCTTTGCCCGGGGCATTTTTTCATTCTTTCCAAATGTATATCATTTGAAGTATTCTTCCTATTCTCCACACTCCTTCTCCTTCTTTTCCCAAACAATCTTAAAAAAAAAAAAACTTCCTCTTCAATAAGTTTTTTCAACACTTCATTAAACATTTCTCCCAACCTTTCCATCAATGTCATTGCTTCACCTTGCACATTAAAGGTGTATAAAGTCACCTTCATTTTGAATCAATGAACCAACTCCTACTCACAACACATTCTTCATCAAAATAACTTTCACAGGCTGAACCTGCAGTGTTTAATTTATTGAAAAGATTTTGAGCCTTTGCTGAAATGAAAGTGAGACTAATAGATCTAACACACTAATTCTGATCTTGTAGTCAAATTATCAATAGCCTTTCTAGTCACCGTGTTGCTTTGTAATAATTGGAGCTGTCTTGTAGGTAATATCGTTCAAGTGCACCATTATTTTCACTTCATTCTTAAAATGGTTTCACTCCTTCACAAAACCTAATACTTTTTCTGTGATACTCACTTTCCTGGTATGATTGCTGAAGTCAAAGTGGATGCATAAGTATAGGTAGTGAAGAAAACTGGTGGTGCTGGCTATTAGACGGTATAGTGTCTGGGGTGTTAAAGGCTTGAAGTCGCTATCTAGCAGGGAAGCAACAAAGCCCACCTAGTAGAAGCAAACCAGACTGTAAGATCGATCATGAAGTGTAAGCAGGATCAGTTTTCAGGTATCAGAAGACCTGAAACAATCCTATGGATGTGAAGAAGGGGTGTTGGAGTGGAGATCCAAAGCCCATCTGTAGACAATTGGATATTCTCTCATAGAAGGGTCACAAGTTAGAGACAGGATCATCAGGGAGCAGTATAGCATTGAGAAAACACACAGCATTCCTCTAGTCCTTTAATACTTCCTCCCCACAACTATCATGACCTCAGTTCTACTTTACAAATCCTCTAGAAGGGAAGGTATACACTGGCAGAGATAAGAGTTCTCAGCACATGGAATCCCTGAAATATAAACCCCACAAGAACAATAATGGGAGCAGCGTTACCATGAAGTTAGGACATAGCACCAATTGCAATGATCAACTTACAACATTCCCCCCAGTGAACTAACAACAGAAATATGGGTGAAAGGAAGACAGTGTAAAATATGAAAATTAAAATAATTTATAAATTATCGAGGGTTCACAAGGGTAGGAGGGTGGAGGAAGGAGGGAGGGAAAAAAAGAGGAGCTAATACCAAGGGTTCGAGCAGAAAGAAAATATTTTAAAAATAATGATGGCAACAAAGGTACAGATGTGATTACGATAATTGATGTGTGTAGATTGTTATGCGAGCTGTAAGAGCCCCTGATAAAATGATTTTTAAAAATATTTTAAGCCTAATGCTTTTCCAATGGACCAGGGCATTTCACCACTATGGAATTCAATTTATCTTTTTCCATTTCACAGTCAGCTGTGATCATTTACCTTTCGTGGTTGTATCATTAATGCTTACATCAACTTGGCATTTTGAGGCACAGTTCAAGCATAAACAAAAAGAAAAATATGAAGTTCCACTGGTATTGCCATATTCACAGCAACACGATCAGATGTAAAAGGGTAAAGAACTTTCTCCTTCCTCTAGTCAACAAATCACAGACAATGCACACACATTCAGGAGCACTGCAAAGTGGTGCATCTGCTATTACAGATCACTGCACTTACCTCAACCTGCAGTACAAATCCCAATTAATACAGATATGTGCAGTGCTCTATTATCTCGGTATTGTGCTCCTTCATCCTGGATTGAATTGTCCCCAGAAGATGGGTCACCGTGGACATATCATGATGCTCCATAGACAGGCAAATATAATAATGATGTGATACCCTCATTTCTGTAATCTGATGAAATTATCACATGTTGTGAATCCTGTTATATTGCCATGTGAATGCAAAAAGATGGAATCTGTAAAATTAGGTTATATATTGAGTCAATTGCTTTGGAAATATAAAAGGGTCTAAACAAGTAAGCAGTGATCAGAGAGAGTGACTACCACCAAGAAAGGACTGGGAACAGAGTGTGTTCTCTGAGCTGTGCGCTTCTGTGCTAGTCTGGGATGACTAGAGGAACAAATCCAAAAACATTCATATGTGTTTAAGAAACAGCTTTATAAACACAAGCAGTTAAATATTGAGAAAACATCTTGGCCCAGTCCAGATCAAGTCCATAAGTCCTGTATCAGCCCATATGTCAGTTAGCAAACTTTAGAGGTTCACATGCAATGTGAATCACATGCAATGACGCTGAGTGCAGGATGATCACAGGCCAGTGTGTGGGAAAATCTTGTGGATATAATGGTGGTAGAAGCATCTCATCTCTTGTGGGGGTCACCATGTGGTTCCTCCAGTTCTCAGTACACAGGATCTATCCGTGTAGTGTCATCTGTCAAGGCATCACTCAAGGAGTGAGCAGAGAAAGAGTTTCTCTTGTCTCCAAGGAGGAATACAGGAGTTACTGGAATCCTCAGGAGAAGGCCAGGCCCACCCAGAGACCTCCTTGGCTATGACATGATAGATAGGATCAACCCCACCCCTTCCCTCTAAACCCTCAAATTGACACTGGATTATGTAACTGCCATAGCCTCCTAGCCTCAGGCTCAGACTCAGACTGATGCCGAAGTACATGGAGGCCTCCAGGGGAGGCCACCACCAGAGATGTTGAAAGGAGAAAAAAATCTTTCCAGAGAACCTACACAGACAGAAAGCCTCCCCTTACAATGGGCATCATGCATTCAGACTTCAAGTCCACTCAGCTTCAGGAGAGTACATTTGTTTGCTAAAGACACCTCTGTCTTTCCAAAATATATAGATACAGTTTAGATTTATGCTATTCCAATTGTACGTTTTTCTGTGTTGGACATTCTTAGCATACATCTAGGGACTTCACTGTATGGGGACTTGGAAGACTTTGATCCTAAATGCATGCATACCTCCTAATTGTATACCAAGATACACACATAAGATTCTGAGGCTACAAGAAGGAATAACAGATTCTGACTTCAGTTTACTGAGATGCCTGCCCTAGAATCTTCTACTAGCTGCTGTTGTAGCCGTACTAAGTACCAGGAAAAGTGGTTCTCTGAGGAGCAGAAACATTTCCTGGGAAGATGAATTCAAAGTCAGCAGATCCATGAAAGGTTGTGGCTTAGAGGTTAAATTGCAATTAAGTTTTTTGAGTTTTGACACTTAGCAATACAGGAATAACCTTTAAAAAATAAACAATGACAATACCACAAAACCACAGCCTACTTTAAAGGTCCCATGGCATCTATGGTAGTAAATAATTCTTAGGAAGTGATCTCTCCCAAGAACCGTGGAAAGTGAATATCTATTTTTCTACCTAAGTATCTATTTGAAAACCTTATTACTAAAAATAAGGAAAAGGATGCACATGAAAATAAAAAATTGCTTAAGTCTGAAAAGATTAAACAGCTGAAGCGCAATTTAAGATGCACCATAAATAGATAGTTGTCCCTGTTGTAGGAATCAGACATTCTGAGCTATTTTAAATATTATTGTTAAATTGTAGTTATTTTTGAAGCCAAATTGATTATATCCTTATCAATACAAGGTAGTAACAAGGATCATGGGTTTTGAGAAGTAGAAAACCCATTTAAATCACAGCTTTATGACGTCTTTGTTGGCTGGCTTTGGCCATATTACAAACCTCCATGGACTTCAAGCTGCATATCTATAGCATAACGGTATTACTATGCTAAATAAATAAGATGTTTGAATAAATTGCCTTTCTCATTGTAAGCACTCAATAAACATTAGTCCTAATGACTGCAAAATGGAACGCAGACAATGAAGGAAAACGTTAAACTGGAAATAAGGATTATTCTTTATCTCACCCTCTAAAGCAGTGGTTCTCAATTGTGGGTTGTGACCCTTTAGAGGTTAAACAATTCTTAAAATCTTTTTTATAATTGGATTTGGTATTAGTATAATTAGTATAATTGTTGAATGTCAACAATTATAAACCTAAGTCATTTTAACAACTGTTACATATTTCATTCTATGGCAATATTTTAATAGTTTTCTATTAATAGCATGAGCATTGGGCTGTCAACTATAGTCAGAGGTTCAAACCCGTCGGTCACTCTGTAGGAGAAAGATGAGGCTGTGTTGCTGCTTAAAAATTCTCGCCTATCAGAAAAACAACACAAGGCTGCTCTGAGCCAGCTTCTTGCTCTTTGTAATGATCTTTCCCCCTAAAGAACACACTATGGGGATGACTGTATGCTTGCTTGTGTAAGCATCAGTCCGAACATTGGAGGCACTCTGGCAGCACGTTGGGTTAAGCATCGGGTTTCAAATGGAAATGTTGGCAGTTTGAACACACTAGTAGCTCCCCAGGAGAAAGAGAAAGCAATGTGCTTCCATAAATATGCTCAGCCTCTCAAATCCTATAAACCGAACTCACTGCCATGGAGTTGGTGCCAACTCCCAGCAAGCCAGTCGGACAGGGTAGAATTGCCCCTGTGCATTTCTGAGACTTTATTAGACTAGAAAGTGATGTCTGTTTCCTCCGGCAGAGCAGCTGGTGGTTTCAAACCGCCGACCTTAGAGTTAGCAGTCTAATGCATCGTCACTAGGCCATCGGGGCTCCTCTCAAATGCCACGGATCAGCACTACTCTATTTTTATAGACCTGATGGCACTGGGGTTCTTTCTTGGTACTAACTGAATGGTCAGCAGTGTGGAAGCCACCAAGCTGCAACTTGGGTGACAGACAAAGGTGTCTGGTCCAGTAAACAGTCACGGTCTTGAAAACCCACAGGTGCAGTTCCACCCACTCCTCTAGAGTGGAAGCCACAGGATGGCAGTGAGAGAATGGGTCGGAATCAGCTTGATGGTGGTGCATTGGGGGATTTGTCCCTTTCATTTAAAAAATGCAACTGCATAGTCAGCAGATGAACTCCTTTAAGTATTTGATAACGAGCATCAGATTGTTCGTCCAGCATTTTGCACAAGAGTGTCTGGAAAAATGTTTCATTTGAGTTTGGGCATGTGTTCCCAGCACAGGAGAGCCATGAGCCCTGTTATCCTGTATGCGTCCAGTGCCAGTGCAGCAGTCTTTAGAGTGGCTCAGCTAGATACCAGGTTGGTGAGTAATTAGCCAAGTCAGAGTCCCTAACAGTTGTGGGACTCTCCACAAGTGCTTCCTTAAACTTCCTTGACCTCAGCCCCCTACCTTATAAAATGGGGGTAAAACATGCACCTGGTTGGGAAAACACATGCAGGTGACATGAGGGACTTTCGAAAGTGAAATGAAAAGATAAAGGAATTTTTCCATAAACATGTTTAATCACCCTTGCATAACAAAAGATATAGTGCTGGATCTATCATAAGCGCTTGTTAACCTGGAGCTCATTTCCCAGATCCTCTGGTAAGGAGCAGGTCTCTGGAACATGATTCATTTTCTTAAAGCAGTTGCTCCAAACAGATGTTGATGTTTATTCATTATTTTCCTCTTTTAAAGGATGTCAGAAAGGTAACTCTTGTCCTGAGGAGTAAAGGCAGTAGAAGAGTGGGGGGAAGGTGGAGAGCTCCAGGCAGGGAAATAGGGGGGCTGCTGGGTTGGGCGATGAGGGAGAAAGAAATGGCAGAAGGGAGAGGAGAAGGAGATGGATTTTTAAGAAGAGACAGACCTAGAGTCAAATCACAGTCCTACCAGTAATTACTGTCTGCACCACAAAATATGAGTCAACACCCAGATGATCCTCAGTTGCCTGATCAATAACCTGGAGCATTGATTCGTGTGAGAATCAATGATGAGAGTGGCATTAGAGTGTGCATGGTACTCTCAGACGAACTCCAGGTGTTCAATAAATGGCACCTCTTATCTGTCACTGCCACTATCCCTTCCACTGCTGAAATGCACATCCCATCATTATTTCCAGCATTGACATTATTGAGCATTACTTTTTGTAGCAAACTCTATAAGAAACTCTCATGTCTCCTCACAATAGATCTATTATAGATCCAGTGATCCACTGGAGTGCCATTTATCCAGTCATTCCCAGCTGGACGAGAGTCACCCACTGAATTTATAGCTAAGTCCGCCTCTACTCTTTGTGGATGTTCAGTGCCCGTACATTACAGATTTAGGACTAAGAATGAGCATAGCTGGAAACAGGGCCTCTTTCCACCTTTTGCACACTGCAGACAACTTACATTGCTAAGAGACATTTCTTTAAATCTGTAGCTACATTATATATGTGTATATATACATGCATATATATGTGTGTGTGTGCGCCAAATTTGAATGTCAGAGAAGATCTGTACTCTGAGGTTTTTTAATAACTGATTTGAGTAGAAGTAGATCTCCAGTCCTTTCTTCCACGGTAATTCTGGGAGGACTTTAATGGTCAAGTTTCATTAGCATCTGAACTTTAACCTTTTGCACCACCCAGGGACTACAAATCATGCAAGTACATTTCTACTAGAATCTGTCCAATCTGACTGTTTCTTTTTCATTTGCTTGTTTCCAATATCTGTTTGTCATATTAAAAAACACGATTGAAAGCTAGACCTTGAAGCCAGAGTAGACACTGGAAGTTCACCCGCTTTGTGATTAGAGCTAGCAATAAGCGGAATCTTTAGGATGAGTGTGTTTCAGTATCAAAGGGGAGCTTACAATGATGAAGAAGAAAGACCAGCATTTGTGTTGCCTCTGACGACACTCATCAGACATTCTGAAAGAGCAAAGAGCCATCAGCTGCAAACTGTGACAGGGACCCTAAACACACCTGTTTGTCTACAGAGCACAGCTCTTCGAGGTTACACCTTCCATAGACCCAAATGTGTGCATGCCCTACAGGTATGCCCGGCTATTCAGAACAAATGTATCTATGTCATCTCATGCTCATAAGTAATAACTAAGCTTAACCACTTCCTTAAGTGTCAAGATATAGATCTACATTGTACAGGCATCTTACTGGGAAGGCCAGTTAAATACTCAGAGCCAACTCGTCCATACTTCTTCATATACAAAGACCCTTCTCCCCTATGTGAACACTGAGGTTACACTGACTGACAGCCAAGGAATAGATTCCAAGTCATATCGATCCTAGAGTAAGGTAGAACTGCCCTGTGGGTTTCCAAGACTATAAATCTTCTTGGGAGTAGAAAGACTAATCTCTCTTCCATAGAAGAAATGGTTTTGAACTGATATCTTGTGGTGGCAGTCAGACTCATCATCCAATCTTCTGCCAGAACCCTTCAATGGAGGCTTAACCACTTCTTTAGTTGCCTAAAACATTATAACTAAACTTTCGTAGGTAATAAGATAATTGCAGTCATGGTGATTCCAACTCATGGTGACCCCAGGTGGGTTTGGGTAGACTTGTGCTCCATAGAGTTTTAAATGGCTGGTCTTTTGGGAGTAAGTCACCAGACCTTTCTTCCGAGCTGCATTCAGGTGGACTTTAAGTCTCCAATCTGTTGGTTAGCAACTGAGCACAATAACTGAGCACAACTGAGCACATTTTCACCTTCCAGGAATGCAAGTCATTCTGTTTTGTGCATGATGATGAGTTAAACAGATAATTCTAATGCTAGTTCATTTTCCGTTGGCTTAGCCACCCCGATGCTGTAGCAAAGGAATGGAAACCTCTTTGTTTTCTTTGCCTTTATTTTTTCCTTCTCTGTTTTCAAGCTGTCAAGTCTTCTGTTGACATTTTCACTCTTTCTGACAACTCCCCTTCCTTTTCCAAGGTTCTTCTATTTAATCTGCTGTGGGATGAGTGAAAAAGAAAAAAGAAAGACAAATAACATGCTTGCTAAACAAAGCATGTTTAATAAGATTGAGTGAAACTCAGTGGGAGAGCTAAAGGGCTTGTGCTTTTAGTCATTAAATTCAATCCACAAATATTCACTGGGATTCTTCTGTGTAACACTCTGAAAACTCCAGGGAGATCACAGATTGTCCTAGGCAATAAAACACACGATTTGGAAGCTTCAACCTTTGAAAAAATATATTTCTATTCTCAGGAGCCTTTTAAATGTGTGCATTTATGGTTGAATTGTGGGTGGTTCTGTAGTTAACTTCTGGCCTTGAAAGACTTGTTTAATTACAGAGTCAGTCCACTGACATATGTGATTTCCAAGTTTCCCAAAACATCAACCTCCCAAAATCTTGTTTTGACCCTGTTTGAGGTTGCCGTCATGAGAACATGTATCCCCTTCTTAGAACACACAGGTGAACTGTGAGTTATGTCAAATCTTCTCAAACATTAGACTCTAGTAGATGCTTTGCTTAGACAAAAACCTATGCCCAAAACCTTTGCCCAAGTCTCAATTAGTGAGAGTTTCAAAGTCTCTTACTATTGACCTCACTGAGAATTCCCTAGTGGAAAAGACACTGGCCCAGGCATCAGGAACTATGAAAGTTAGTCTTACATCTGCAAGAAACTCTATTCAAATATATTCTGAGTCAAAGTTTCATCCTTGTGTCTCCACAAAGTGAGAACACTGGTTTTTCAACAATCAAGCGCTCAACTACTAATCAAAAGGTCAGTGGTTCAAGCCTACAAGCTACTTTTTGGGAAAGCATAGGACCATCTGTTTCCAATTGCACTATAGCCGATGGAACCCCAATGACTAGTTATACTCTATCTTAGAGGGGCCTATGAATCACAATTGACTTGAAGCAGTGACGTTTTCTATAATTTGTGGCTAGCCATACCTGCCTCAAAGAATGATGACATATCACAACACATTATTTCAAAAGTGATATAGCAAGACCCAGACCTAATTTAAGAGATCTGTATAAAAGATAATATAAGAGCCTTTCCTACACTGCAGCAGATTCCCTGGCTGCCAGTTTATAGACGTGTCTTCCTGCAGGAGACAAAAGCAAAAGCCCAGGGATAACAAACACCAGGAAGCTGTCGGTGTGACTGTGTCCCTGACCTGGCCGTTCACCTCATTTCTTCCACACCAGACTGGGCAGGACGAGCGGTTCCAGGAAAGACTGTGGCCATCCATTAGTACCTTCCCTGGGAAGCTTGCTGAGTTTCTCTCTGGCTGGCCCTTGACTGGCCTAAGGTCAGTACAGGCAAGAAAGAACACCAGTTCTGTCCAGACTCCCTGTAAGCATTTCAACGATGCATGCTGAAGACTAACAGATGTGCTTTCTCCCCGCTGAGTGAGTGCTCTGGAGACAGAAACCTTCTGCCTAGATGTGAGGCCTCTCCAGAGTGTTCTTACAGCAAATACAGAACAGTTCCCTTGACCTGATAGGACCATCAGTCACAGCTTTTGTATCAAATGGATTCTCTGGGTGGTACAAATGCTCATGTGCTCAACTGCTAGCCAGGTCCTATCTCCCCAGAAGTGCCTCCAAAGAAGAAACTGGTGATCTACTTCAGGGGTAGGAGGCAGAGGCAGTATCCCTCAAGGAAGGAAGGAAAGTGAATTGGTTGTTGTTGTTGTAGGTACTTCTATATTTGTGCTATATTTTCATTGTCTTTCTTATTTTCAACATCCAGCATTTAGAGATTTCCCATAGGTAGTGTCTTCGGCCACTGACATAGACAAGAGCATGACAGTGTGTCGGTAGGTGTGATTTTTAGCAGCTTTGGGGGGAAATGGGACCAAGAGGTGCATCCAGTCTGTACACTGTCTTCTTGCTTTGGAAAATCAAGACAAGGAGTGAACTCAACCATCAGTAGTCAAAAAGTTAAAATAAATGTAGTGGGATGAGGGACTTGGGAAACAACTATCTTTGATATTTTTGTGTAGTTTAAACCTATTTCAAATTACAATGTACTGATGTTGGCTTACAGTGAAGCCACCCATCTTACACTGTTACTGAAAATTGAGCATCTTTTCATTCTCAGCACCATGGTATCCATGGCTGCTGTAGAAAAGGCAGAGATTAGAATGCAGCAGGTTTTAGGATCACACCTGGAAGGGGTGACATCACTTCTAGGCACAACTCTGTAACCTAAGACTGACTTCATGGCAAGTACAGAATGAGAAATAGCTTCTCCGGTGCTCAGAGTAAACTTTAATGAGTCTGCGTGAATACATTCTATTGTCTTGAACCACATTCTCTTTTGTATTCCTTGCTTGTGTCTTGGTCATTTCAACTAACTTTTGTAGCCTAAGGGATCATTTAGAGACATGATTACCTCATGCCTCTTCTGTGCTCAAAAGTCTGCAGAGACTATATGATCTTTCTGAGTTAAAAATAAAGAATCACTACAATAGTCTTCCATGTCCCATGTGATTGGGTCTCCATTCACTTGCCAGCTCATCATTTCTGTTTCGGCCATGTGCTCTAGCCACAGTGTAGAGCCTCTGCCCTCACTTTGTCCCTGTGCCAGCATAGCTGTGTGTCCCTCTCCTTTATCCCCGGCAATGGTTCAGTGCTGTGTGTCAAGTTAGCTAGGCTGTGATTCAACATGTTTGGAAGATAAGAACTGATTGCTCTTCCGTAAGTATAGGATAATTATCTTCCATGACTTGATCTGCTGTGACTTTGATGAATGAATAAGTAAAAAATAAAGTTTCAGGGAAGTATGACCTTATTTTAATATAAAGATGGATATTCTGGAAAACACATCCTCTATCAACCCTGTATTTTTCTGCAATCCTTGGGAAATAAGCCTTCAGGTGTCTGGGGCCTGCCATCTGACCTGTAGAATTTGGTTTCATCACACTCTTTAATCCTGTGAGTCAGCAGAGGACTGCAGGCTCCCTCCAGATGGACCTGTGGGATTAAAGCTTGCCACGCCTACTATTGCGTAAGTCATTCTCTCAAAATAACTTCATCTATCTATCTATTATCTCTTTATATAACTAATATCTTATGAATTTTTCTCCTCAACAGAATCCAGCCTAAGATCTCTCCTTTAAAATCAAATTCACCTTTTCAATAATCAATCAATTTAAAAGTTTAATTGTCCTTCAACTAAACAATCACTAGCCCTTTAATCCTACTCCCTTTTTCCAGATCATTTACTGCTTGCCTGCTGAGTCCAAGCCCAAGATTCTTTCTCATTGCATGCATCTTTGGGGGATTCATTCACCTTTGTAATGCTGTTCCCTTTCTGTAAAATAAACATAATCACGATATCCATAGTTGTAGCTTTCAGGGTCATCATAAATAGCATTAAGTATTATGTAAAAGGAAATCATTTCTAGATCGTCAAAGGTCAACATGATTTATATAGAGATCGAGTTTGGTTAAGGAGCCTTGATAGCGCACACAGTCACAGGGGTTGGCTGGTAACTAAGCAGTTAAAGGTTTGAACCTATCCATAGCTCCACAGAAGACATTTCTCAGGACATGCTTCTGTACAGATGGCCATTGTGTGCTGTGTGTCAGGGAATCAATTTTGACTCAAGGCGACACCAGAAGGAAGAGCAGAACTGCCCCCAAGGCATTCTCAAGGCTATTGTCTCCCGAGAAGCGGCTTGTCACACCTTTCTCTGGAGACAGTCAGGCTTGTAAGCGCTGTGTAACCAGGATGCCTTCCTGTAAAGATCAGAGTCTGGCAAACCCTGTGGGACAACTCCACTGCTGCATGGAGGTGCGTGGGTCAAAATCGGCTCATTCGCATGAGTTGATAGCATAGTTTGGTTATTGGGCACCATGAATAATAAATATATGTTGCTTTGATCTGATTCCTGATTGAAGTTTGGGGGGGGTGGGGGGTCACCCCGTGGGGGACTGCTGCCTTCTGAGAGTGCATCCCATTGGTTCCATGAAGAGAATGAAGTGATCCCAGATGCTAAAAGCCTTCCCCCTTTATTGCTTCCAAACTGTCCTTACTAAGCAGAGTTCAGAAGTCCTAAGGGGAATTTCAAAAGGGGGCTTTCAGATGCTATTTGTAAGCTTCACGGTGCATAATCAGTTGATCAAAGAGGAAAGTTGGCATCCTGCCTCATAACATGATTAAGAGAAAGGTGGTTAAGGTGGAAGGAAAATTGTACTCCACGAGGAAGCTCTAACCTGAAGGTTCCTTGCAGCTCCTCTAAAGGTTGGAGAATATCACCAAAAAAAAGCCCCCCAAGGAAAGTTTGTTCCCTATCCGTGACCCCTCATTCCTGGCTCTGCTTTGGAATCTGAGTTTGCCACTGAAAGCCCTAGAGAGTTTTCTCTCCTGTTATGGATACACTGATTTCAGGGGGTTTCCTTGTTACCAGAGTGATATCGGAGAAAACATAGATGGAACTGTCCCTTTTCCTGTTATCCTCACCCTCTGTTTTCCCCAAGTGAAATGCTGTGTGGGAACCGAACACCGTACATTACCACCCCCCTCGCTGCTACCTCCACTTGCTTCCAGTGTTCCCCACTGCTTCCCAGGACCTCCCCCTCTCCTAGTACTTCTGACATGAGCTTTGATGGCAGCTCCACCTAAGTGCTAGTCTTCACTGCAGATTGGACCTTATACGAAGAGACTGGCATTCATCCCATCAGTTAGGCTTCATCGTACCCTAATAAAGAGTTCCACTAGGGTTGTTGTGTAGGAAGCCAAATCATTTGAGACCACTAGAAAGTGGTCAGAGGCCGCAAGTTACTCCTTGTCATGTTTTGTTTTGTTTTGTTTTTCCCATCTCCTTATGGTTTCTCTATCAACGACTTTATTTTATTCATTATTGAAGAGTACTGAGGGGGTCAATAATAGAACACAATATCTGCAAAACCTTGAGACCTCTTTTTTCTCTGAATCAAAGTGTTTCCTTTGGTAAAATAAGCTGATGGAAACTTTGCTCATACTGTGATATCCTTGGATTTTAAAGGTACAGACGGTGGTTACAGGTGATTTGCTGAAACAATTCACTTGGTAAACTCTCCCAGGCATGTATTATCGAAGTCTACTGAAACATTGCCAACTGGCAATGCCGAGTGAGAGGGCCCTGCTGGCATAGTAACTCAGCTGCGAACTGAAGGGTTGGCAGTTCTAACCCATTTAAAGATCCAATAGGAAGCAGATCGAGAGAACCCTTTCAGGCAGTTCTACTCTGATAAAGGTAGTCGCTGTGAGTCAATATTGATTCCATGGCTACCAACAAAAACAGCAACAGCAATGTTCTCTGAGTCAGAGAGAAGGGAGGTGGGGGACCTCTCAGTCCAGAGGTCATGAAAAAGAAAAATAGCCACAAGCTTGGGTCATTAAACATTTTGCTCTTTAAAAAAATAAATCAAGATGGCTGCCCAAGAAATTGTAGTATAGATGATAATTCTAAAGACTGTAGTTCAACTTCCAGCTCTGCCATTAGCCTATTGTGTGATGTGGCATAAGTTACCAGACGCCAGAGAAAACAGTGTGGCCAGCTGTAAAGTATTCATGCAAATAGCCATATTGTGTTCACAGGAGCAATGAGGGAAACAAGTATATCTCCAAGATATAGCTGATGTCTGACTAGACTGCCATAGCTTATGCACATAGAATTTCACAACTTGATATCTGGTAAGCTCTGCTCTTTTCAGCCATGGATGCTTGATTTTTTTATGGACATAACTTTAGAGAGCAGAAATAGCCACAAGAAGATGGGTGGGGATTAACCCATTTTTTCTCAACAGGCTTCCGCTTCATGAAATCGAGAAGAGATTGTCTCATCTCTTGCACTGCTCTCTGAGCCAATGAAACCCCTGAAGACACTAATCTTTTTTTTTTCTTTCTGTTTTTTGACCCTTGGTTTTAAACATTTATTTGATCTCAAGCTTCTTGGTGTTAGAGGAAACATTGCTTGAAAACTCCAATCAAAATTACTACTTTCTCCTTTCTTGAAGCAGATTTGTCTTTGGATAACCTTGAATAAGAGGGGCAAACAAAAGCGTATTCAAAAGCCCTGCTTTCCTTTTCAAAACAGTGATCCCTGGTGGGACGGTAGCCTTGACTTTTATTTGAATTCATGTCTTTAGGCACAGAGGGAACAAGCACCCAGAAATGTGTTTTCCCAGCATGCTTTGCTCAAGGGTCATACCCTCTGAAGTAATACTCATTCTTCACTCATAAGATCAAAACTAAAGCTACATAAAAACTAAAAATGGGTGATTTGTCATACAACAAGCACTGGAAAGATTAGTTAAACAAAGATGCGGTCTTTTTCTTAGAGATAACGTCCTCTGATGCTTCATGAGTTACCATGTTTGTTCCTTCCTGACACAGAGGGCCAAACTTTACTCCACATTCCCCTTTTATGGGCCTGATGGCCCTCTTCTCGCAGGAATATGCTACTACCTACTTCTTGGTGGAGAATTGCTCCCTGTTTTGGACTAGTGGCATAAATCTAAGGACCAGGATTGCCAACTGACCCATCTGAAGATGCCCTTACTTTCACCCAGTTTATCTGTTACTCCTCTTTCCAGTCCCTTGCCACATGGGCTCAAGAGACAGGAGCAAATTCAAGTCTTATTTCCAGTGTTGACTTATGGAAAAGAAGAAAGTTTCTCTTGGTCTAATTTATCCATGGATTATCTCAACTTGTCTTAGCTATTGAATTCATCCTGGGAATTACATCCCAAGGATAGACTCTGACCATGGATATCCTGATGATCTGGATTACTAAATATGATGAATTCATATAATAATAATAATAAGAGCATTTGAAATAATAACAACAATAGCATAAGCAAACTTGTTAGTCATTGGATGGCACAACAGGCTATATGTTGAACTCTAAGAGAAAGATGAGTCTTTCTGGCCTCATTAAGATTTACAGAATAGGAAATACACAGTGTTGATATGCGATGGAATCACCTTTATGGCAGTGAGTGTGGAGGGTTTTTTTTTTCCATTTGTCCACTAACAATATCACCCAGCCAAGTAAGACTAGAGATCAGATATCTTGTCTCTCTTGTTCACTACCATTATTTCCTAGTGGCCGCAACAATTCCTCATCTCTAAAATTCTTCATAGTATTTGGTTAATGAAAATATTCATGTAACAAAAGGCTTTTTGCGTGTCTGTGCAAGAATTTGTGATGAGCACTCTAGGTGACAAACTGATGCGTTAATCATAGCATCCACTGGAAAGAATTATACATATCTGTAAAGAAGTTACTTCTAGTAGTTTGTAATTAAATATATAAATCTAGTACAAGTCGACATAACAAGAGTAATGAGAGGTTTATAAAATAATGTAAGAAATTGTGTGGTAGGGGTTTGTGATAGTCTGATTAAACTAGAGAAACAAATTCATAGAGACACTCATATAAGTATAAGAAAGTCGCTGATATACAACAGCAATTGATTATTGAGAAAACATCCCATCCCAGTGCAGATCAAGTCCATAAGTCCCCATGCATATGTCTGATACCAATCTGTGAAGTCCTCTTCAGACTCACAAAACACATGCAATGATGTCAAGGTTGGGAAGATCACAGGTCAGGGGATGGAAGGTCGTGTGGCTCCAGTGATGGCGAAAGCATCCCAGGTCTGATGTGGGTCTCCAAGTGACTGCTCTCAGACCAGGGCACTCGCTGTCATCAACAGCTGCATGGGTCTTGCCAGGGAGAGTCTCTCAGGGAGTGAGCATGGATCCCACCTCCAGTGAGCTACTGACGCCTTAGCACCTCCAAATGAGGTCATCGGGTTTAGCCTGATTGACAGGCTAACCTCCACCCCTTAACTCTCAATCCTTTCAAACTGACAACAGATCATGTACCTACCATCAGTTACTTTCAGGTGTTTTCAGAAGCTAGGAGAAGAGGCAGGACTTTCATATTTCAAAATAGGTTAAGCTTGCCCGCTGGGTTGTGAACTGTAGGATGATAGGGATATTGCTCTTTCTATTTTAATCCCTCGAGTTGAGAAAAGTATCTGGCACACATTGGGGGTTTGATGGATATGTGTGAATGAATAAACACATATAGAAATGAAAATATTGTAATAGATATTACATACTAAGATATATTAAAGTATGGTTGTGTCTGCTTAATGGGAAAAACAATCTCCTATCCTTGTCATATGCCAATGGTCATAAAAGTCTCCTTTAATTTCTACTAACGGAAAGAAGAACTGTATTTCTCTACTTTTACCACTCAAATTCCAGGATTATTCCTATGGCAGTAAGCTACCCCTGATTAATATGTCAACCATACTCCACTTACATAATATCACCAAAGAAGAAATGGGAGCACTAGAAGAGAAGAAACTTTCCTGTGCTGGGGTTTGACTATGGCTGTAGGGAGGAATGAGAAGGTTAAAATGAGAGGAGAAATGATGAAGATAAATTACAATTTATCCTTACAATTTCTGCTTTGCATGATTATGGTAATTGTTTTATTAATATTAATTGATATACCCTGGCATTAACTCCTTGGAAGTGTAAAATATCGCTTAATTTTGGTAAATTTATAGAGTTGAGTGGCAGTCACCAAGATCATTCTTATCACTATAATAAAGTAGCCTGGGAGTATTGTGAGCTTGATGGTGGGCTGCTAACTGGAAAGTTGACATTTCAAACCAATCAATCATTTTTGTGGAAGAAAGATGAAGCTGTCTGTTCCACTGAAGATTTAGAGTCTTGGAGAGCCAATTAAGGGTTATTATGAGTCAGAACCGACCTGATAGCAAGGGGGATCACCCCAAGAAAATCACCAATAGCCATTTTCTGAGTCTTTACAAGCATCCCCCTTTCAATTCCTATGGCTATAGCATCCCTGGACATTTCACATGTTGAATCACAGTCGTCCACATCATTCCTTTTAAAGCCATCATTTTATAACCATTTATTACTTGCAGACAGAAATTGAACAGAGTTAAATGATAGACTTTGGAATCAAAGATTAAGCAAAAACAAAAAGAAGGCAATTGTCATCCACATAACTCAGATTCATGGTAACAGAATATATGGCAGATCAGAACTCCAGTGGGTTTTCAATCACTGAGGTTTTAAAATCAAATTATCAAGATTTGCTTCCAAGGAACCTCAGGGTGGTCTGGAACTTGTAACTTCCAGTTAGCAGCCAGCTGCTTTCACCATTTTCGCCACTCGAGGAATTCTGGCATCTAATATATTGAATCATAGTCCTGGCCTTAATTGATTTGCTTACTATCCTCATGCCTCATTTTCTTCATCTATAGAGTGGGAGTTCCTTATGATCACACAGGATTAAGGCATACAACACACTGCCCACACATGTATTCAAAAGCTATTCACTATGATTTTTTTAAGCAAACATACTCTAGCAAGGCTAGAGATAAGAAAGTAACGTCCATGGAAGCCCAGACAAAAGTTACGTTATTAGTGCTTCCAGTAAGATGATAACCAAGTAACACATACCAGAGGTTCTCAACAGAAATCAGCACAGAAGAGCAACTGAGGGGAAATTAAATCACAGCAGGAGAATATAAAGATAGCGTACATACTCATATATAAGCCGAGTATTTCAGCATATTTTCAATGCACTTTTTGTGGCAAAATTGGGTGCTTTGGCTGATATTCAGTATATATGGCATACACAGTAAATAGGTACAGATTCACTAGGTTTTGATGAGCTGTGGGTTTTTGGCCCTGCCACAGTCTCAGCCAGATCCAGGTTCCTTTCACAGTCCCAAAGCCTTTACTCCAACACAGTTTGCTGCCACCTATGGGCAAGGTTTAAAACCCTCCAGACACACAGTCAGGCAATTGGGGATTAGCAATGTCATTACATTTGCTTCTCTCTCTACTCTCTTTCCCCAGCAGTCTCAGTGGGCTCAGTTTTTTCCTTTGTTTTTTTTCCTCTTCTCTTTCCTTTCACACACCACCGCCAGGCTCTAGGCCACTCCCCTTCAACTAGGACTATTACACCTGCTCTCCACCAGGCTGGGGAGCTCTACTCTCTGCAGTGTAACACACAGCAACTTCTGCTACACAAGAACTCAGACCTACCCTCGAGGCATTTTAAATGACTTGGGGGAAATCTCGCCTTATTTTGGGGTGCTCCCCTGGACTGGGGGAAACTCTGTCTGCCTTCCATGATGGTTCATGTGGCTGGTGAGCCTCTATCTGTGCTTGTCGATCCCATGTGGCTGAGGGAACTTTCTCTCACCTGCTGTAGTACCTCACATGGGCTATGACAGCTTCAACAACTTTCTCTAGCAATTCTTGTTGCTGCTGGAACCTCAGCCAAATTTGTGTGGTTATCTAACTGACTAGGACAATTCCATCCCCCATGCATGGTGCTCTACACCAAAGTGAAAACACCCACCTGCCATCCACACTATTCCCATTTCAGAAAGCACACCCAAATACCCTGAGTGCTGTGGGTTACATCATCACGATTTCTAGTAAGACCATCCAGTGCAGTGCAATGCTCGCGGCTTCCAACCAACCACCTAGCATCTCCTGAGGGGACCATCCAACTTATCCTCCAAATAACAGAAGACAGGTTGGTTAGGGTGAGAGTGAAATCACAAGAGGATAGGAGGCTAAAGGGGTAGACTCATCCTCACAGTGCAGTTAACTACAGGCAGTTCAAAGAAGAATTTCTATGAGTCTCCCAACGAGAGAGCCTAGTGCCCTAAACCTCACTGGAGGATAGCACCAAGCTTCTCTTAAAAAACACAATTCAAAGAGCAATCAGATCCATTAACAGCAATGAAAGAAACAGGAGAAACCACAGGCAATGTTGGAAAATGTTCTGAAATTAACACATGCATAGAAGAAGCAGACATTGATTTTCCACAGGAAGAAATCTTCAGAATGTTGCTTTGCATCATATAGGATATGAGAGAAACAATAGGAGGGAAACAAGGATGAAATGATAGAGGAGATAAAGGCCATACACCAAAGGGAAATACAAGACCTCACGGATGAGATAATAAAAGCCAGTAGTGGGCTGAGCCCTGGTGGCCTAGTGGTTGTGTGCGGGATTGTGGCCCACAGGGTTGACAGTTCAAATCCAGCAGCAGCTCTCCAGGAGCAAGGCTGGACTCCCTACTCCCACTAGGGAAGTGATGCCACAAAACAAAAACAAAACAAAACAAAAAGCCAGTAGCAAATTGACAGACTTCATCAATAAACTTGCAGCAGAAAATCACATCAATGACCTAAGCAGGTGTCAGCAAACTCTTCACACCAAAGAGCCAATCCTGTCCTTCCTAATAACTTTAAAATCACTCAAGAGCCTTAAATAGGTCCCTTGCAACAACTTTAAAACCGCACAAAAACCTTGAATATGTTTTCCTAAACAAATTAAATCACCATGATTGGAAATAATAATCTTCAAATACTTTCAATGTTACTGCAGAGCCACACGTTCACACTGAGAAAGCTGCATATGGCTTGAGAGCCGCAGTTTGCCCATCACTGAATTTAACAAATAGGAAAGGCAGTCAAATAAAACAATCAGAGAAGCTGAAGCAAACATGAGAGCCATGTCTGATGCTATGAAGAGGAACAACATGAGAATAAATGGACTACCTGAACAAGACACAATGAAAATTCAACAGCAAAAAAAGGGAGTGAATTCCTAGAGGAAAACTTTACCAGCTTAATAAATGAAAACCAGCAATCATTTGGTTGCCCTTGGTTACAAATTGTCCTTTTATTGATTTCCAGCTTTATGGCATAATGACTGGAGAGAAAAGTCTGTATGATCTGTATGTGCTTGAATTTACAGAGATTCAACTTGTGTCTCATCATGTGTCCTATCTTTGAATATGTGCCATATGGGCTTGAAATACAGACATGTATTTCAACGTTATTTTGTGTCAAAATAAAATTGTACTAACCTGTTACAACAATAGCACCGAGATCGAGAGCGTAAGAAAAGAGGGCATCAGTTTGACAAGAGCATGAAAACAGCATGAATTTTGTTAACTTGAAACAAGAGCAGATATCAGATTTATGGTGATGGTTGGGTGGAAGCATTTTCAAATCCCTAATACTTAGTGACGCGTTCATGGGGACAATGCCTCAAAGTACTCAGCTGTTGATAAATGAAGAACACATTTTAAGAAGGAGGAGAAGATCTTGAAGTCAAAACTTACAGAGGCAGACCATCTGCATCAGCTTGTAAGAAAATGGTCTTATTTGTGCTTTAATGGAAAAGTATTGATTAACAGCAGAAGCAGAAGGCTACCATAGGCATTTCAATTTGTCCATAGGCGTACACAATTTTGCCTGAAAAATGAAAGTTCATCCAACTTTCTGCTCAATGGGTGCAAATACTTTTGTAGCCAGGTAAGTTATACCACAAGACAGAACTTTTAAGGAAAATTTTAAGCAAGTTGGTTCGACATCCTGAATGATTTCTTGAAGAATTGTAATAAGAGATGAAACATGACTTTACCCTTAGGACTCTAAATACCAAGAATAATCAAAGCAAGGACTACCTAGGGGTGAAAGTGGTCCAGTCAGAGCTAAAGCAGATCAGTCAAGCGCAAAGGTCATATCAGCAATTTCCCAAGATGTTCAGGGATTTACTTGTTGACTTTCTGGAGAACTAAAAGAATGATAACAGCTGCTGATTATGAGAGTGTTTTGAGAAAGTTAGCCAAAGCATTAGCAGACAAATGCCAGGGAATGCTCCCACAGAGTCCTTCTCCACCAGGACAATGTCCTTTCTCATTCCTCTCATCAAGGAAGGGCATTTTTTTCAAGAGCTTCTATGGGAATTCATTGAGCTAGGCATCTACCTCATAGTCCTAGTTTGGCTCCACCTGTCTCCTTTAATTTTCCTAATCTTTAAAGATCATTTAAAAGGCATCCACTCCTCTTCAACTAATAATGTAAAAAAAAGAGGATAAAAAGATAGCTTTAACGTGGTAAAATTCCCAGAATGCATAGTTCTTTAGAGATGAAGTAAATATCTTGTGGCATAGCTTACAAAATCACTTGAACGTGGAGCATACGTTGAAAAATAAAGCTTATATCTTTTTAAGTTTTTACGTTTTAATTCCATTTTCCCATAAACTTTAGAAGTCCCCACGAGTTTTCATTCTGATTCTAGCAGAAGACAACTTGCGTGTATCCAGGGCTTTCTGCTCCCATTCTTTCTTGGGGGATAGCATGTCAATGGATAGGAGTAGCCTTCTCCTTCTCCACTGATTTACTGCCAAAGAAATGGTGCTGGAATCTGAGTAGATGTGAGTAGAGGGAGAGGGTGTTTTTCTGTTTTACTAGAAATGAAAGGAAACCTTTAATATGAATGCCAAGTGACAAGGACAGGGGACTGGTGTTCTCATTAAGCAGACTTAGCACTGTTTTCATGCCTGACTATGGCATATTTATTAGCAGGAACACTTAAAAATTCATCTTTGTACTGAAACCCTGGTGAAATAAAAGTTTTGTTTTCCTGATGGAAACAATATTTTCCTTCTTTCAATGTGGAGAAAGAACGATGTAGCTCCACTTTGGAATCTAGAGACAGCATTTTAGGTGTTAGCTCCAACCCTGTTCACTTTGACTGACTCAGTTCCCCTAAATGTCTGTTTAACTTAGCTATAAAAATGAGAGATTTATCCTCAGAATCCTTCCTCCAAGGAGAAATCCTATTCCTTCTCTGTGGTTTCAAGTCTGTGAGGTCCTTTAAGTGAGGACAGGAGTGACAATAGGTGGAGAAGAATAAAGCCATTTACTGCTCTGTAGTTTATGGACCTAAAATACATATGGTTGCATCCAGTGAAATGAAAAACAGTAAGCCAGTTGCTGTCAGCCCTAGTCTAATTTAATGGCAACTGCATAGGCCAGAGTCAAACTGGATCATCAGACCTGTCTTTTGAGGCTCCTTTAAGCTGTCTCAAACCTGCATGGTACTGAGTAATAGCCAAACATATAATCCTTTGGACCATTTGGGGCCTTAAATGAAACTTCCTTCCACACAGTCAAAGAAAATTTATATGAACCCCCCATAGGTCATAGGGAGAAAGATCAGGCTTTCGGTTTCTGTAAAGAGTTACAGTCTCAGAAGCTCATAGGGCATTCAGAGTTGGCATTCACTCGACAACAGTGCATTTGGGGGGATTTTAATGGTTTAAATTAAACATGGTTTTTCGTTTAAAACCAAGATGTACAACTTATAATGGGCAGGCCAGAGCAAATAGTGGGTTGTTTTTGTAGATCATGTTTAATTAATTGAATCACAGTCATATCACTTATTTATATTTTGTCTTTGTCAAAGATGAGAATGTTTCCTGGATGAAACTTTATCTTCAGAGAAAAGTTTGTTGTCCTCTGCTCTAAGATGTGTGGCATGACTCAAGTTGTAAAAATGTGAAAACAGACAAATAGCTGCACGATTTCAGAAAGCCCCGGTGACTTGCTCAGCTGACTTTAGCTAACATCATGGGAAACAATGGGAATTAAGCCTCAGCTGCTAACCAACTTGGCAAATAGAACTGCTGCCCCAGCCCCAGGTACTGTGCAGGAGGAAGATGAGCCAGGCTGTGTCCATTAAAGTTTGGAAACATTGGGAGGGATTGAACTCTGACCTTTGCGTTATTATAAGAAAGACGCTACTCAAAAACAGCACATTTTTGTTTGTTGGTTTTGTTTTCATGGTCACAAAACTAGCAAGAGAAAAGGCTGAATGAATAAAAGCACCAGGAGGAATGTCAGTGATAATGATGGTAGTGGCATTCGTGATGATAATGGTAGCTTTTATTTATTGTCCATGTAAGTGAAATAATAATCTAAATGCTTTATGATAATAGGCTTGATTGCAAAACTGCCATCTTATAATCCCAGTTTTAAAAATGAAACGGGGCTTTCTACTCCTGAAAGTAAACAGCGATAACCTCAGAAACTCACAGGGACACTTCTATCTTGTTCTAGAGCAGTGGTTCCCAATCTTCCTAATGCTGTAACCCTTTAAGAAAGTTCCTCGTGTTGTGGTGCCCCCCAAACATAACATTAATTTCATGACTACTTGATCACTGTGATTTGCTGCCGTTATGAATGGTGCGAGCCCTGTGAAAGGGTCATTGGGCTCAAAGGGGATGTGACCCACAGGTTGAGAGCCCCTATTGTAGAGAGTTGCTGTCAGCTTGCATGGACCATGATTTTTGAACTTGATGGGCATCAGAATCACCTACGGGCCTTTCAAAGATAAAGATATGTCTTGACGATGACAGTGCACAAGCCTAAACTGACTCAAGAGCAGTTAGTTAGTTTGGTTTGCGTTTTAGATATATGTTCATACTCCATTATTAATAGTAGGCCTGTGCATTAGATGGTCACCTCCATTTTATGATGAGTGTTCAAGATGAGAAAAGGAAATGGTCTTAGCAGCATCTCCACGGTCTCGCAGCAGTAAACAGTAGAGCTTGGATGCAAACTTGGGCAACTGCTCATGTGCTCATGCAAACCAAACTTACTGTCATTCAGTCTACTCTGACTTACAGCAACTTTATAAGACCTTAAACTCAGGGTGGCCCATAGGACAGCAGTCATAAGACCACCTGGAAGCTGGCCAGAAACGCACAGTCTCAGGCCAGCCACATCATTATTTATATCTTTAAAAGGCCCATGGGTGATTCGTATGCATATTAAAGTATATAAATATTGGTTCTACATTTATTTATGTGAGCTAGTAAGAAACAAATTGGTCAGTTGGGAATTGGCTTCTCAGGGAATGGATCCCAGTGTCACATTCTAGAAATCAGACCTATTCCAAAGGAAGCATGCTTGTTCTGCAGTATCTATCTTGATTCTGTTGCCTCTACAGGCTCCTACAACCACTGCCCTACAGTGTCTTAGATTTATAATTTTTCTCTCTGTTTCATAATGAATTCAGAAGCAAATATTCAGGACTGACTAATAAGGATTTAATCGTCTGGATTTTGCTGTTGACACAGTCATCATGTGTTTTTAGGCAAGAGGCAGAAGGGAAATTGCTGTCACAATTTCCAGAAAGTTTATGCCCTTTCCAAGCCATTAGCATGAATAAATGTACAAAATTAGGACAATAGTCACTCTTGCCCTTGGAAAATGTCATTGATTTTCTAGAATGTGCAGAGGTGGTAGTACCATGGGGACCATTCAAGATGATAAAAGAAATTTTTTCTTGATTATTTTTTCATATTTTAAATAAAAATTCAAATAGAATAGTCATGAGAAAATTTCAGTCTGAATTACCCTTCTTGCCTGAGTTATGGAAAGATGCTTTGGAGAAAGAAGAATATGAGCAAGTATCCAAATGTCCATTTGATTCGAAGGTGGCCCAAAATAACACTCTCTCTCTTTTCTAATTGTATATTTGTTTTCTGTCCTACCACTATCTGCTTTGGTGCTCAGTTTTCTCAGGAGTCAATAGAATCAATTTACATTACTGTGTACAGGTATGACATTACACTGAACTGCTCATAAAGCTGCTAAGATAGTGGCTGCAAAATTCATGAGGATAGCAAAACCCTATGAGTTTATAAACCTGAAATCTCCATCATCCCACAATCTGATTTTGTAGGTTAAGGACAAAGATAAGGAAGCAACATTTTAAAGATGCCCTTCCGCCCCCTGAGTAATGTAATCCAAAATTTGATGCATCTCCCCCAACCTTTAAAATATTTTCTGCAACAACAACAAAAAAAATCTAACTCCCTAGGCAAATAAGAGTGGTCAAAACATGTTAGCTCAAAATCTATTATGATACCTTAGCCCCAGGATGCAAGCTGGTTGCTCTGAAGTTGATTGCATGAGTTTTAGAGTGGAACTGCACAGCACTCTATGAGGTTTTCAGTGACTTCAAAGAACACTGCCACGCTTTTCTTCCTAGGTGCCTCTAAATCGATCCTAATCGTCAACATTTTGTCCAGAAACAAATATCTTGGTAGACCATATCCACTGCACTGTCAGACTGGGTTGAACTTTATCATATAATTACCAAACAATTTTTTTTTAAATAAAGGAAAAAAAAAAACCCTTAACCTTCTAGGGAATTCTAACTCATAGTGACTCTTTAAGACAGGGTTTCAGAGTCTTTAACTCTAACACACACACACACACACGCCTCATTCTTCTTGAAGGGAAGATAAAATTGATTGTAAGATAAAATAATCACAAAAAAGGCAGAGTCAATGTTTAATCATCTTTGCCTTAAGAGAAGACCCTCATGAGTTCAGTAGCCATTTGCAACTCCGATATTAACTCAAATTAAAGGTCCTGGGGATATTACCACTATTGAAATATTACTTAAGACACCAAAGAGCCTTCCCTACTAGACCTCTGTCAGATACTTTGCTAAACATGACCACCTATTGTTTAAAAGGATATCATATCCCAATTCTGTTGGTGCAACCTGTATTGGACTGAAAAGTCCTTTTGATGTACAATGATCATTGTTTCTGCAGTGGCTCATAGCTAACAATGAGGTGCTCTTCTCCTAGAATGCCTACGTCCCTTCCTTAGGTTGAATTTTTCACAGGAGCAAAATGATAGATAGATAGAGAGATGATAGATAGCAAGATGATTGATAGATGAATAGATAGAGAAATTTCGATTAAATGACTCATGCATTTGTGGGAGCTAGAGATTTCAACCCTGTCAATTAGATGTCAAGCTGAAGGCTTCTTCTGATTTATGTGGTTGTGGGTCTCAGGAACCCCAAATTGGCAAATCAGATAGCTGACACGGGCTCATGTCTCAAGAACTAGAGGGCAGAGTTTGAGGAGTTGAATGCAGATTTGAAATTGAATAGGCTTGCCAGAATACTTAGTGACTTTCCAAAAGAAATGTATTTTCCCTTTTAATTGTCTCACATCTATGATTCTGTCTCAATCAAAATAAAATATTCTGTGGATCAATTTATGGTATTTCTACATAGTATGATCCAAGATAAAGAGTTTACTTAATGTTACTTTGATAGTTCAATCATCACATGCCATATAATAGGCAACTGATACTAGGAATATTAAAGTGGTATGAAAATCAAAATTTATATTTTTATTAATAATATCAATAAAAATAAACAGATCCTCCAGATAATTTCAACTCACTGTGATCCTATGTATTTTAGAATATAGCTATATTCCATAGAGCTTTCAAGGAGTTGGAAGTAAATCATGAAACTTTCCTCCTGAGGTATCTCTGGGTAGATTTGATTTAATGGTTATTAACCCTCCATCTTTTAAGTCAGTAGCTATTAGCCATTTGTTTCTCCTAGGTACTACAGTAATACTAGTATAAGCTCCCAATTATTATCAGTAAGCTATGTTGAACACTTCTTACACATTAAGTCATTAAGTTTTGCAAGTACTGGGTGAGTTATGTGTTATTATTCATATTTTAAAGAAGAAAAACTTGAAACTGAGACAACTTTCACAGATTAATTTTGAAGAGGCAAAGGTTGAGCCCAAGTACATTAAAAAAAAAACAGAGACTGGGCATTTGACCCCATCATTTTTTCATTTTCTCAGAGGAGAGGAATGAGTCTTCAGAACTTGATGAACAGATCCATCCTCTGCTTGGATTGGTGGCTGCTAATTCACAGACTGTGCTATGGCAACCTCCTTTTTTCTCTTTCTGGGATTCATAAAGCTATTCTGTTTGATTACCAAACCCTTCTAGCTCTAATACTTCTTGTATCTTCAACGTTATCAGAAAAGCTTGGTAGTCCCTGATCTTTTCTAACTCCTTTAAAGACGAGAAAGAAAATTCAAATATACTTAATGAGAATAAATAACTCGTTCTCCACATTGAGAAATGCTTACGTATAAAGAGTAGTACTATGAATAACTACACCAACATATTGGTTAACATCATCCTTAAAAGTCAAGCTGACAAGACTTGTTCTCATATACATGGGCTATACAGCATAACCAAGGACATGTTCCCAGGAAAGAAAGATTTTAAAGAAGAATAACCCCAATGACATGGATTGACACAGTGGCTGTGACATGGGCTCAAACACAGCAGCAATTGTGAGAATGGCACAGTGTGGAGCAGTATTTTAGTCTTTGTACATGAGGTCCCTATGACTTAGAGCCAAGTAATTAGTATTTATCCAGGAACATTCGGCAGAAGCCAGAAAACCCTATGCAAATCAGAAAATATATTCATCACACCTATGGCATTCTTATGTCTCTTAATTCACAACTGCCAATAAAATGTGTTCAGTATTATGAAAGATGTGTTTCTCTAGAGAAAGCATAAGGATGAAGACTATTAGAAGGACTTAAATTGTGACAACTGCCAGGTCAAGTTGGGGGGGGGAGGATAGAAGAGAGAATATGAAAGGAGGAGAAATACATGGAGATGAAGTTTAAGAAAAACGTTTCAATACATCTGCTGTGTGCTAAGGTTGGCTTTTGACCATGGAACATGCACTCAGAGAATTTGCATTCATAATGGTCATATGCACTCAGAAAATACTTTTCAGGTTTCTTATAATTCAATTCTAAGGCATTGCTGTTCACAGGCTTCTGGATTAGCTTTCTTTTTGAATAAAAACTCTCTGGCACTGGCAAATATGTCAGCTATGGACAGTTTCTATCTTAGCTCAGAACTAGAAGTTGACAGCTAACCTATTTCCAATAGCCTTCAGTGCCATGCGGCCACCGAGAACATGCCTCTACAAGATTTAGCAGTTGGAATGCCATGTTCTTGATAATCATGAAAATTGAAGAGCCATCTCAGCCTTTCAAATGCAAGGTGACAGCTCCCTATATATGTGTGTGTGTATGTATGTGTGTGTATGTATATGTATGTTTCATATATATTTCATATATATATTTCCCTTAGGAGAAAGGAACACACACAAAGATGCCCTCAGTCTCTCATTCTCCACCTCCCAGCCATCAATTAAAATGTTAAGCACACATAACAAGAGACTATGTGGGTCAATACTACTTCCAGGCCTCAGAAATTCAATGATTTCTAAGCCATATTTTTGCCTCTGAAAAGATTCATCCTTATTTGGGAAAACAAATAAATATATCAGAAATTCAATATGCCACACTAATTTCATAGATACTTATTCCACATGAGACATATAGCTCATTTAACCTCACACCCACGTTGTTTGTTGTTACAGGCTGTAGAATTTGTTCTGACTCATTGAACCCTATGTATAACAAAAGTCCTATGTACAACAGAAAGAAACACTACCCAGTCCAGCACCATCTTCACAATTGTTATGATTGAGCCAGTTCATTTTATGTAGGATCTTCCTCTTTTTTACACTATATTTATTTCTAAAGAGCACTCTGACTGCCCTTCCTCCAAGACAGATTTGTTTGCTATTTTGGCAGTCCATGGTACTTTCTATATTCCTTGACACCATTCTTTGACACCAACACCATAAATCAAATGCATTCATTCTTTTTCATCCTATCTTATTCAAGTTTCAACTTCCACATACATTTGAATGATGAAAAATACCCGGGCTTTGGTCAGATGCATTTAAGACCTCAAAATAACATCCATGCTTTTCAATACTTTAAAGAGCTCTTGTGCAGCAGATTTACTCAATTTAATGCATCATTTGATCTCTTGACTGAAACTTCAATGGGCATTAATTGTGCATACAATAAAATGAAATCCTTAAAACTGAAGTTTTGTCTCCATTTATCCTGAAGTTCCCTATTCAAGCAGTAGTGAGGGTTTTTTGTCTTTTTTACATTAAGTTGTAATCCATATTGTATGGTGCAATCTTTGGTATTCACCACAAAGACTCCAAGTTCTCCTCACGTTCAGCAAGTAGGCTTTTGCCATCTGCATATTGCAGATTTTCGAGATCTCCCCCAATCTTGATGCCACATTCTTTCTCATTCTCTTCCTAGCTTCTCTGATTATTTGCTTAGTATGCACATTAAAGCAATATAATGACAGGATACAACCCTGACACAAACCTTGCCTGATATGAAACCATGCAGTTTGTGTTAGACCACACCATGGATTTGTAAGAGTGGGAGAATTCTCCATAGATTTAAGTGTAGAATACCATAATCCGTGCTCTTAAGACTAATAAGACTGGAGAACCAATCTAATAAACTTATATTTATTATTTTATTTCTCTAGAAGCACTCCTGGTACCACTTGTTTTCGACAGGGTATCGAGAAACAAAATCAGGACACTAATAGTTCTCTCTATATGTTTATATAGATAGAAAGATATCTAACATAAGAAATAAACAGTTAACTAATCTATAAAGCAATACAAATTGCTCAGTACAACTTACTTGTGTGAGACAGCTAGTACACTGACAGTCGGAGTCTTGAGGATTGCTGAGTAGTCCTTTGTAGAGCAAACCGTAAGGCAGGTCACCAACAGTCAGCCTGATGACAGAGTCCGACAGTCCCCAGCTCAAGAGATGTATACTCTAGGAGCATGGCAAAACAGGGCTTGAAGGAACCTTAACTCACAGCGAGACAGTCCAAGGAGTGGGTGTTTCACAGGAAGTGTAGCTTGCAGATCAAGGCAGAGGCCAAACAAGGCAGTCCACTGGTCTGAAGATATAAGAGCAAGAGAACAAGGCAGGGATCGCCAAACCATTTATATCTCTTTCCTTAAATCAATCTCATGTGTTCATTGGCCATGCTGGCATAACAAAGCTACCTATCACACAGTTTTCCCTTGTTCTATTCATACAACCACCTCTTGATCAATGCACAGGTTCCACATGAGCACATGGAAAGGTTCTGGAATCCCCATTCTTCTCAAGGCAATCTATAATTTGTTATGATCCATGCATTCCAGTGCCTTCCCATTGTCAATATAACACAAGTAAACATCTTTCTTGTATTCACTGCTTTCATCCAAGGTCCATCCGACATACCCAATGATGTCCTTTGTCTAGACCCTCTTCTGAATCTAGCCAGAACCTCTGTCAGCTCCCTTTTGATGTTCTACTGCAACCATATTTTACTTGCATGTGATATTAATAATATTGTATAAATTCTGCATTTTGTTGAGTCACTGTCTTTGGAATGGTTGAATATATATATATATATATATATATATATATATATATATATATATATAATCTTCCAGTTAGTTTCCCTGGTAGCTGTCTTCCAAATCTATTGGCATAGAAAGGTGTGTGCTTCCAGTGCTTCGTCAACTTACTGAAGCATTTCAATTGGCGTTCTATCAACTCCTGGAGCCCTGTATTTGGCTAATGCCTCCAGGGAACTTTGGACTTCCTCATTGCCTTTAGTTCTGGATCATATGATTGAAGTGGTTAAATATTGATCTGTTCTTTTTGGTACAGTGACTGTGTATTCTCTCCATCTTCTTTGGATGTTCCCTGCATTATTCAATATTTTGCCAATAGAATCTTTCAACATTGAAACTCTTGGCTTGAATGTTTCTCTTTACTTCTTTCATTTAACAATATGCTGAATGTTTTTCTCTCTCTGGTTTTCTAAAATGAAATATCTTACACAATTTATTGTAATGTTTTGCTTTGACTTCTCAAGATGCTTTTTGAGATTTTTTGGCCAGCTTTTTGGCATCACTTCTTAAATTTCCCATAGCTACTCTAGGATCCATCAAAGCATTTTCTGACATTCATTTTGTGTTAGCTGGGTTGACTAGAGAAACTAGTTCATAGACACTCATATATGTATAAGAAATAGCTTTATATATGAGAGCAACTGAATATTGAGAAAACATCTCAGCCCAGTGCAGATTAAGTTCATAAGTCTGATACTAGCCCATATATCTGATAGAAATCTATAAATTCCTCCTCATACTCATGAAACACATGCAATGAAGCTGAATACAGGAAGACCACAGGGCAGTGAGTGGAAAGTCATGTAGATCCATTGGCAGCAGAGGAACCTCAACTCAGGCAGGGGGGTCTATATGGCTCCTTCCGCTCCAGGGCTCTAGCATAGCTCCATGCATCTTGTCAATAAGAATGTCTAATAGGGAGTAAATGAGTAATCGGCCTTCAGTGAGCTATTTATCTCCTTGTGTCTCCAAATGAGGTCATCAAGCTGAGACCTGATTGACAAGCTAAATTCCATCTTTTCATGATTAAATCTCAAATTACGAAACTTGCTGAATTGTTTATCTCTCTATCTTTCAATTATCCCACAAGTGTTCATAATCCAGGTTGGCACAATAAATCTACCTATCACACTAGTGTTATTGTTTGGGGCAATAATTTGAATAATAGACTTATTTACTGGATTTTCTACTGTGCAGATGGATGTTATCCTATCTTAGGTAGCATTGTATTTCAAGACAGACCTTGAAATGTACTTTTTGAAAATGAATATGATGGCATTCTTCTTGAATCTGTCATAACTGGCAAAGTAAGACATATGATTTTATGATTAAAAATGGCCAATACCAGTTTATTTCAGATCATTAACACCTAGGGTGTCAATCTTTCTGCATTCCATTTTATATTTTGTGATTTCCAACTTTTCTAGTTTCATATTTCATTAATTCCAATTTCCAAGCATTGATAGATATTTGCAGTTATTTTCTTGTAATTTTGAGTCATTCTTTCTAAGCAAATGAAAGTCTCAAAGACTACTCCTGTAGGCCTTACTCCATTCAATTCATTATGGTCTACTTGACTTTGAAAAGGCAGTTCTTTCTGAGTCAACATATGAGAAATTGATGGTCTGTTCTACATTAGCCTCTGGCCGCATTTTAGAGGCTGGTATTATGCTTCTCTTTTGCCTCTTTCCACTGTTGTACTCCATTTGATTTCTGCATATTCCACTTGCAGATGCATCCATGTAACAAATTCTATAAATAGGTTTTGTTGTCCCAATTCACAGTTGGACACACAAGTAGTCCACCTGGTCCACACCACATCCAAGATTCCAAGATCTGTTTTGGTCAACATTAATTACTAGGGAAACGTGGTTAAGCAGGGTTATGAATTGCACTAGGTCACAGACTCAGAATGTATAACTTTTCATAAAATATCCCTGTGGTTAGTTACAGCAACAAAAACATTTTCCATAAGTCCAGCTTACATGTATCAATACACTTACAAGGCTAAACCTCTATTCTCATTTGCCTTTTGAACCTTTTAATGTATTCCCATCCATAGAAACCCCATAGGACTGGGTAAAACTGCCCCTGTTGGTATCTAGGAGTGCAACTTTATGTGGTTAGAGTGCCTCAACTTTCTCCTTCTGAACTACTGAATTGCTTCTGCTCATTTCCTAATCATGTAGCTAATTGTGTTATAATTCAATAGCTAATTGTGTTATAATTCAATTAATACAACTAATTCAATAGTTGTAATTTCATTGTTAGCATTCATGTAATCTAAGAAATATTACAATTAAGAAGCTTACAATGATAATCAATTATTGACAACTTATCTTATTTAATGATTTAAACTGACAATGAGCATTACTAAGGACTTAACATGGGGCTGAACCCTGGTGGTATAAGTGGATGAGTGCAGGATGCGGCCTGCGGATTTGGCAGTTTAAATACATGCGACTTTCAGGAGCAGCACTGGGTAGCTCCCACAACCACCAGAGGCAGTGATACCCCCTCCCCCCAAAAAAGGATTTAACAGGGTCAAGTATGGAAGGAGGTCCGAAGGGGAAGGTATGATATCATGAATTAACACTAGGTGGTCATGGCTGAGCCCCGGTGGCATAAGTGGTTGAGTGCGGGACTCCGGTCCACTGGGTTGGAGGTTCAAATCCAGCAGCAGCTCTCTAGGAGCAAGACCGGGTCTCCCACTACCACCAGAGGGCAGTGATGGCCCCCAATCAAAACAAAAACAAAAAACAAAAACACTAGATGGTCACAACTGTAGCAACATAGCTGCTTACATGCTGTTTGTCTTCCAGTAGTTTCTATCTCCCTCATGAGAAAAGTCAAATTCTTTATTATGACTTAAATGATATTGCTGTTTTCTAAATACCCAGTTTTGTATAGTTTTTCCCCAATATCTAGTTTATATATACTCTGAGATAAGACTGTATTCCATAATCTAAATTTTGAGTCTTCGTAATACCTAATGTATGAAAACACTTTGGTCACTTCAAAACTGGACAAGGTAATATTTTATTTTTCTCTTTTGCTAAATATGCCAAAGGAGACCTCTTTATCCTGATGACTTGCTTATTATTAGTGTTAAAACGGATGCTTGCTTTGGCACCCTGTGACTTGAGATGAGGAAGAGAACCACACTGTGGGGGAGGAGCCCCCTCCTGACCCATCATGCACATGCAACTTTGGGGAGAAGTCTTTGTAATCCTGGACTACTTGCATCTTGTACCACAACCTAGATTATCCTAAGTAATATGATTGCTTTATATATATATATATATATATATATATATATATATATATTTCACATATTTCTGCCCATCTTACCATACAGTGTACCCTTTTATCATGTGTATTTCCTATAACTCAAGTTGAAAGGTTTGCTTCATGCCAGTTTATTAACTAGTATATCCCATGGACTATAGATGAATGAACAAATCTACCTTTGAAGAAGTGCAGCCAACATGCTCTTTAGAAGGAAGGCATACCAGACTTTGTCTCATGTATTTGGGACAAGTGCAAGAGGGACCAATATCTAGGGAACAACAGAAGACTTGGTAGCGGGTCAATGATTAACAAGATGAATTTATCCATGAATGCAACAATGGGCTCAAACTGAACATGGATTGCAAGGAGTGTGCAGAATCAGGCCATGGTTTGTTCTATCTTACATAGGATCGTTATGAGTCAGAACCAACTTAATAGCACTTAAAAGCAACAACAGTATACCCCTGGTCTATAGAACAGTGCCATTGTAGAAACTCAATGAATAGTGTGTCAGTGTTAAGCTCAAGCTACTAGGAGACTACAGAGAAGGGATTGATTAAGCTGAAGTTGCTTTGAGAATACAGAAGAGAGATTCGAATGGAAAATTAAGCCAAATACATGTCTTTCCCCTTTTTGGTGTCTTGTCAATGACTGTAGCATTGTTTGAACTCTCTATTATGGCTGTATACTATAATGAAGAGTTTCCATAATCCAAGACCTCACGACACATACATGCATTAGTAATCATAATAGTCTCTTGATCGTGATTTCTCTGTCCATCAATCTGGAAATCTTAATCAGGGGCTGGCCATGCTCAGTTACTCATCTTCATTCCATTTTCCTCCCTGTGGGAAGCTTCCACTACTTCCACTGTTTATTCTTTTTTTTTCCTTTTAGTTCACATCCCACATAGATTTGACTTGGTCCTTTTGTCTCAGATAAACTCTGTCTACTTCTAAACCAAAACGGTTTTGGAGGGACTTTTTTTGGCTTGTTTGTTTTTAAATCTCCATGCTATCCAAGGCCTTCAGTCACAGGAAACGGCCAGGGTTAGATAGATGTGTCTATAAAAGAATTCCAAAAGAGACACACCCTTTTCTCAAAAGCAACACCACCAAAAGCTTAAACCAAGCTCACTGCCATAGAGTCAGTCTCTCATAGATACCCTAAAGACTGGTTAGAAGTGCTCTTGTGAGCTTCTGACACTCCAATTCTTGATGAGAGCCCCATCTTTCTTCAGAAGACCTTGTGCTTTGAAATGGCTGACCTTGCAGTTAGTAATCACCACAATCAGGGTGCATGTGTCTCTCTAAAACAAGCAGCCTGAACACTTACTGACTCCTGTTTATCTCTGGATAAATGTAGCAGCCGATATTAGTTGCCCTACTGAAAATGTAAGCACAAGTTTCCAAATCAGAATCACTTCCCTTTTGGGGTGAATACTACTCCCAGGCATCCAAGCTGTTTTCTTACCATAATTAACCCCTTCACCCAAAGAAGCTCACGCCGTCCTGAGTGCTATATCCTTTTATCCATACATTTTTGGATATGTTTTCATGACTCCCGCTTCAAAAGCACTGCTGGCAGATATTATGAATGGATCAAATCTGGCATATTGGTTGAAATTTACTTGCCATCTCCAACTTTTCATTTGAAAAACAAATATGCTTGTTTTCTTTCCTGCTCACTGGTTCTTCGCTGCTTACAGATTTCTTAAACAAAGCATGCATCACAGCAACATTAGTCCCTCACGATCTTCTATTAAGGGAAATGCTGTACTCAGGAGTTTGATATAATTCACATGTCATGCCTCCCCTCCTGCCAAAATTTTGAGAAGTCTTACAGAAACCAAGGCAGTCACAACCGGAAATTCCAGGTGTTGTTGTTGTTGTTTTTTCTACTTGGTCACTCAAGTTCTTCTCTTCCTTATACCCACTGACATTCAGCAGGATACATTTCTAGAAGCATTCAGCCTTCGAGGTCTTTCCACATTTAACACTGGCTCTTTTTCTAGACCAACAGCCTGGGAATCAAAGTGTTCCTTGGCTATCCCCTATACTCTTTTCATTCTCTGCCCCTTTAAATCGTCCCTTGTGAATCACATTGCAATGTCTATGCCATCTGTAGGCCTTGCAGCAAAAATAGTGCTCTGACCATATTGACTCTCTTTTCCTGTCCTAGCACACTGAAGGAAGACATTCCCCTGCCTTCTCATGAAAGTACTACATGGGAGCCACATCCCTCCCTCAGAGCAATGGCACTTGGACTAAATCTCTTGACCATCAAGTAGCCCAGAGTTGGCCTGCTGGTCCAAGAGCAAGTGCCCAGCATCAGTCAGTCCCCCCTGGCTGGGACTGGAAAAGCCGTAGCCTCTGCTATGTCAGCAGGGGCCATCCCGGCACAGGGAAGCGTTCCAGAACCCTCAGGGAAACTGGATGACTTTTAAAGCAGAGTTGATTAAATATGATTTCGTGGCTCCTGCTGAGAGGCGAGTTGCAAGGGAGCAGCTGTGTTGTTTTATGAGGGGATCAACATTGAGTGTCATGTGAAGGCCTCTTGAAAGCAATCTAAAGGCGAGTTATTGATGCTACCGAGCAGTTTGTTTAGTAAATGAAGTCCTCTCTCAAAGAGCCATGGCCAACTGGTCAGGCCATAACAAAAGCAAAGAACAGCTTTCCGTCCTCACTGGTCTTGAAGGATTAAAATACACACATAGTAATATGCCTGCCTGGCTTTCGGCTGAGCTAATGCGACACTGACGTAGCTCGCCTTCCACGGGGGAAAATAACCAGTTAGAATACGGAGTCGTTTAATCTTTGCATAAACATGTTAAAAATGGGAATCCCTGGCTGGTGATTTAAAATGGGAAAGCAACAGCGTATTCCAGTAACAGCCATAGCTCTTCATCAGAAAGTGGTTATGAGTAATGGAAGGCTAAGGAAGTATGCATAACTCTTTGGGATCTGTTTTTTGTCCACGAGTGTCAGTGGAATGTGGTAGAAAGCATGGTTACAGAACCCTGGGTTCAGTCCTGCCCATCTCCTGTGCTTTCTGAGGTCAATGTCCTACCTATTCTGGACCTTGGTTTCTGTGCTGTGGATAGCCGCCAAGCCTGCCCTGCCATTTCACTGTTTTACATTTGAGGGTTCCTTTTCATATATCCTGTGGGCTTGTGGGGAAATCTAAAGTGCTTACAAATGAGGTTGAATTGAGAAACTTAGTTTGAGAGCATTTAGTCTGGAAGGGAAATAATGAGAAGGTTTGGTTCACGGTTCCATTAAAAGATTTTTTTTTGTCAAATTATAAGTAATGCAATGGAACAAAAGGATTACAGTTTTGAATTCACTGTGTTTCCCCTCCCAGTCCCAGTTGATATTTATGATATGCTATATAAGTGCGAGATTGAGCAGAAAGGGTTCTGAGCCCAAGCCCTGAAGGTTTGTCTCCTTTGAGGTAGACAAGCCAGCAATTCAAGTTCTTGGCTGTGTGCAGACCCTATGCTAAGGAGTCTATGCACTTCGTTTCAACTTTCCTCACCACAGCTATTAGGCATGAGAGATGATTGTTCCCATTTCACGAATTAGGAGACTGACTGAGGCTCAGAGACAGGCAGTCTCTGGCCTGAGGTTATGAAATTGAAGGAATCAAGCCAAGCATTTCAAGGTCATCCCTTTGAGTTGTTCTCACCTTCTATTCTCTTTGATCTCTATTCCTCTAACTTTCTAACCTCTAAATATCTTTGTCCAAAGCCCTGTACTGCTGTTAGTGCAAGGGATGGTTCTGTGGCAAACAAGACAGAAAGAGCCCTTATTCATAGGGAGTGCTTGCTGTTGCAGAGAAGTGACAGAAAACAAGAAGATGCATACTAGTAGATACCAATGAAAGATGGGCAGGTGAAATTCTAAGTCAATGTAGCAATAGATTATCCATATTTCTCTCTCCCCTCTCTTGCTACCACTGTTTTTAAGTCACAGAAATCCTGCAGGATCAAGTAGAACTGCCCTTACAGGTTTCCTAAACTATAAATCTTTACTGGAGTAGAAAACCTTACCTTTGCCTTCCTGCAGCTAGCATCCCAGAGTGTAATCCACTACTCCACAAGGGCTTTGGTGACTATGTTAGTTTGGGTGACTTGGGAGGCTATCTCAGAGATGTATCCGATACCTTGGGGAAAACATTTGGCCTTTCTGAATCTTGGTGGTATAGTGGACTCTTTGCTGAGCTGCTAATCACAAGGGCAATGGTTTGAGCCCACCGACTATTCTGACTGAGGGAGATGAGACTCTTTACTCTCATGAAAGCTTACAGTTGAAGAAACATGAACGAGTAGTTTTACACTGTCCTGCGGGTCCCTAAGAGTTGGTTTCAACTGGAGGCAGTGAGCTTGGTGTGGTTAATACCAGACATTTTTTAAAAACTTAACAGACAGCAGGATTTTGGAAAGGTGCACATGGAACTGTGAAGGTAAATTGCTCAATACACAGTATGATCTTTTCAGATGCAAAGGATTAATAACAGAAGTTCTCAGTCCTTATTGAGGTGAGTTTTATACAAGGAAGGTCTCAGATTCTATGGCACATGGTGAACCAGGTCCACCATGAGCTCCGGTTCACTGACTGTGTACTCTAGGCACGCAGAATCCACTGTTGTTTGTTGTTAGCTGCTGTTCACTTGACCCTGACCCATGGTGACCCCATGCACAAGGAAATGAAACATTGCCTTACTTTTTCACCACCCCCATGATCAGTTGTAGATGAGACACGAGGTGTTCCTCGGTGGACCTTCAGAGGCATATCATCAGCAAGTGGTCCAACTTGGTCTTGAAGCTCCCCTGAAACCTATCAGGCATTACAGCAACACACAGACCTCCATTGGCAGAAAGGCATTGCTCATAAATGATGAGATGCGTTGGCAGGAAAGTGAACCCAGCTTCCTCACATAACAGGTAAGGGTTCATCCAAGGAGCTACCAATGCCTCCTCTCTACATATAATCTGCACTTTATACATATTAAACTATGTCATCTACTCCATGCCTCTGTGAAGGTGACCCTTCTCTGAGCCTCCTTTGGCAGATGTGGAAATTAAGAGTCCATGAGCTTCAGTCAGTTGGCCCAGTTTCTGCAAGAACAAGTAGGGGTGTCCGGCTTTGAAATCAGGCACTGCATTCGATGAGGTCATATCCTTAACTATCAGACTCCACTGTTTCTCCCATAATTGTTTTTAGCTCTGATCTCCAAAACCCTTTCTCAAATGTCCTGGGGGATCAAATGGTTGTGAATCCCCTATCAACCTTGCAGTGGTCAGTTTGGCACCAGACACAGTGACCTCGACCTGGAAGATAATATGTTTGTAGGGCAGATACACAGTGCTGCATTTTCTCCCAAATGGTTTGAGATCCTCACAGCACTCAATGGCCTCTAAGAATGTGCCTGACAAAGAGAAGCAGAGATAAAAAACAGAATGTGTCCTAAAGAAGGGAACATTTCCATTGCCAGGGAAAAACAAATAGCAGTGTAATGGTCCTTCAACAGGGGCATAGTGTGGTGGGCATCACACACTATCTAGAGTATTAGCCTGGGGTCTCTCCAAAACAAGAACTGCGCCTTTCTTGACAGATTCATAGTAAGGATCTCCATGTCCTTTCTGATTGTCCCAGCCCATGAATACAAGCAGGAAACTGCTTGTAACCGGTTACCCTTCCCAAGCTTACAAGCCACATTTGTCCATTACTCCCAGTCTGGAAATCGCTGCTCCTCTGACTCAAAGCACAAAGGGCTTCAGTGAGAATGAAATGATCACCTCTGAAAAGAGGCTTTTTTATCAGTAAAACCCATCAGAGCTTTCATTTCCTCAATCAGGAGTTTCGCTTCAAGACTGATGAAGACCAATGGGCTAGGGAAGGGGCAGGAGTGAAGAGGAAATCCAGGTTGCAGGTTAAGGATAATCACTGGGGATTTTTAAAACAAAAAGGGGAACCAAATCATAGGATAGTTAAGATTGTGCCTCAGGCGACTCTCCTACTTAAAAATAATGTATTTCTAAATCAAAGGAAATGTTTACTGATACAAATTATAGCTTTCTAAAACGCGAAAGCAAAATAAAACAGAAAAATTCTTATAGACCTTTGTGCCCATTTTCAAAGTGGCCCTCTGAGACTGACAGTTGGAGGAGGAGGGAGAAATTCCTCTGGTAATATTTTCCAGAAATTGAGGAAAGAGTTTGGTTATTGACACAGCGTGTGATTGAAACCCAGGTTTGTGTCTCCTTTTATCTCGATCAATTCACAAAGTGTCAGTCTGTGTGGGGCAGCAAAGTGGAAGGTAAATGGTTGGAAACATCAGGAACCCCCCCAGTGGGTGAAAAGAAAGTGGTTGGCTCAGCAGCCCACTGGGCGCCATCAAGAGGCTCCCTTTTCCTCAGTAAGGTCCGACACCAGGACTGGCTTTGTGAGGAGACCTGGGTGGGTGGCTAAGCTTTCAGAGACCTCAAATAGTAAAGTAGCACCTCTCAGTATTTCAAATCCCCATTCTGTCCTGAAGACCTTTTGCATTTTTGTCACATTCCACAATGTTGAACATTATTTCATAATTTTCATAAGCTCAAGACTTCTGGCAAAAATCCACTTATTTTCTTCACCTCCATGAATCTAAGGTTGCCTTTGTCTTGGTGCCCATCAAGGCGACGGTTCGGTTCCCAGCACCAGTCTACCTGCAGGGGTCTAAAGCAGTACCTCCTCTGGCAGCACTCTTTCTTGCTCTGAACACTGCTTCTCAGGGGAGTGGAAATCATGCTTTCCATTCTGGGGATAAGCGGGAGAAACCACTTCCCAAGAAAAGTGCTGGAGAGACTATTCATGTGGGCTAGGCTGTGAGCTGCAGCCACCTGCATTCTGTTCTGCCGTGCGGTCCAGCTGGCTAGCCCCTGCGCTCTGGTCATCTCCTGGGCATGCAGACGCTGCAGGCGCATGTGAGTCACTAGCTCAGGGGGTTGTGAATCACTTGTTCAGATGACGTGGGTCCTCCTGACCATCCAGGGGCACAAATGCCAGGGCAATGTGTGCTTGCACCCACACCGACACCCACACTCTCCTGCTGCCAGAATTCTCCCCTTGTGACTTCAGAAACACTCAACATGCATAAGTTTTCTTAGAAGAATGAATACCAGATTAGTCCCCAAGGAGTCAGAGATAAACGAGGTCCCAAATGTTCAGCTCTTCCAAGATGTGATCCAGCTCCGTTTCCCCTTACTCCACAGGTCCCTGGGTTCTGCTAGTCACTACATTGTCCCACAGAAACACACAGAAGTCTAAGGAAGTGGCCCAAATCCCAAGGTCAAAGAAAGGCAAGTCAAATGGAGGGTCCAGAGTCAGAAACCAAAAATTTCCAAAAGTCGCAGCAGGTCTTCTCACTTCTACCAGAGCTCAGGTAATGACTCAAGAATTTATGCCCACACCCTAGCAATGCAATCTTCAAGATACCCCTAAGGAAAAAAAGGGGTATAGCTTGGTTCGCACAATATCTACTGAAGTCAGGTAAACTTGTTCCTTAGTATAGGAAAGAACACCCAGGAAAATGGGATTATAGCTACAGGCATAGAATCTGAATTATAATATATCACATAAGTAATTGTCACTGGAAGGGAAATATTAATTAACTAGTGGATACGACGGATCAGGTGTCCACCTAGAGTTGACCCCTTTACCTCTCTACCTTACCGAGTATGATGTCCTTGCGCCGGAGCTGATTTCTCTTGACAGTTCAGAATATGTAAGATAAAGTCTCACTTTTAAGAATCCTACTGGCTATAATTCTTCCAAGATATATCTATTTGTTTTTCTCAGAACCTATGTCATATTCTTCCAATACACTATACTGCTTGCTAACAGCATAATTCACATGAATTGATTATTATCTGGTCTTCCTTATTCATTGGCCAATTTGAACATGCATATGAGATTTTGAACATATGTTTGTGTGTTCATCAGACTGTGGTGGTGTGATGTTGGAGGTCATGTCATTGCTATTTTAAATATCAGCTGTGTTTTCTATGATGGATCGATTTCAGTAGAGCTTTCAGACTACGATAGACTAGGAATAACAAGGCTTCTCTTACAGTACTAGATAGAGCAGAGTCAGATTCTGGAATATAGCCCAAGAAGGTGTATCCTTAAGCATTTGCCTTATATGGGAAGTGATCCCATGAAAAGATCTAACAGGATGTTTCTTTGAAATATTGCTTGACCTCAAGCATAAATTATGAGATGGTGAAATTTGATCTGAAAATGAATTAAAAACTGTAATCCTATGCTGCAATTAGATTTATTTGGTACAAGAGAAGAAAAACTGGATAAGAGATTAAATGTAGAGGCTACTATAACTTTATTGCAGAATTAATATTTGCAGAAACAATTATATAAAACTATATAATTTTTTGACACAAACAAAAAATCCATTTGAATGGTCCAGAAAAAGAAAGTTATGTTGTGAGCCTTACATCTGCTGCAAAAAACTTATCTGGCTTATACTTTGTCTCTTCCTCACATCCTTGGAGTGACAACTCTTTCAGAACAATGAGAGGACCAGTGGAAATCTACCCTCTCGGGCAGGTTCCTGTGATAAATCCTAAAGAGGCAGTGTGAGGGGAACCCCCACAGATACTGCAGGTCCATAACTTGTTAATCATCTCTGCTAAATTTTATTGGAAGAATAGTTTGCCTGCTTATTAAGAGGATTCCAAATAGATGAATAGTCCATTTGTTTCCTTTTCTAGAACATAGCCTCCCGCTCAGGCAGAGTGCCAGGCTTTTGGTGATACCCTTCCAAACCCTGAAAAATGCAGAAAGGTAATAGCAAAAGCTAAAGATGAGGTTGATAGAAATGTTAATAATCATTTGGCCAATGAACAGATATCTCAGAGTTTATAATAAGTAGGTCTCTAATACCCTGGGAGTCTGACTCATCACATGTCATGGAATCCTAATTAACAGGTCTGAAAAGGGACCCTAGGCAGAAAAATCTTAAGTTTTATGAAGTCAGGTGAAAATATGAAAGCCCATCAGCCTTTCTTGAGCTAATAGTTAGAGTCATTAGACAATTTCATAATTTAGACCTGGAAGTACAAGGGAATGCATAAATAATTATGAAGACTTTTTTAGGGCAAAGGTCTCTAGCCCTTAGAAGAAAGTTATAGAATATTGAAGACAGTATGGGAAAGGAACTCTCCCAGCTAATAGAATGTATTAGGAATAAACACACAAGAAAAAAGAGCCCAAAAAACTGAGAATGCTAGGTTCCCTTCCAGCAGTTGCTCTCAGTTAAGGAGAGACTGGGAGGAAAGGACCTCCAAGAACTATGAATTTTGGGGCACTAGACCTAAGCTAGGAAAAGCAGTGTGTGTACCACAGACAGGAAAGTTATGAAAGGGAGAGTGTCCGCACCTCCACTCAATTACTCCCTCAATGCAAGAACACTCTGTGCTATGAAACTGGCATCACGACATGATCACTGAAGACAAAGCAAGAGTGTAAGTAAATGTGGTGAAGAAAATTGATGGTGTTAGGCTACCAAAAGATATAGCATCTGGAATCTTAAGACTTGAAGATAAACAAGTGGTCTTCTAGCTGAGAAGGAACAAATCCCACATGGAAGAAGCACACCAGCCTCTGTGATCATGAGGTGTCGATGGAATCAGGTATCAGGCATCAAAAACAAAACCAAAACACAAAAATAATATCATTTTGAATGGGGGGAGTGTGGAGTGGGGACTCAACGTCCACCTGTAGGCAACTGGAAAAGTTGGTCACAGGGAAAAGTCGAGCCATTCAAGGTACAGTGTACTAACAAAGAAACATACAACGTTCCTCTAGTTCTTTAATGCTTCCTCCCCTGCCACAATATATGTTACAAATCTGGCTAGACCATAAGGTGTACCCTGGTACAGATAGGAACTAGAAACACAGGGGATTCAGGCCAGATTAACCCCTCAGGACCAATGGTGAGAGTGGCAACACAGGGAATGTGAAAGAGGGAACTGGTCACAAGGATCTACATATGTCCCTGGGGGATGGACAGCAAAAAATTGGGTGAAGAGAAATACTGGGCAGCGTAAGTCATGACAAAATAATAATAATTCATAAATTAATAAGGGTTTATGAGGGAGGGGAACTGAGAACCTGATACCAAAGATTCAAGTAGAAAGCAAAGTTTTTTAGAATGATGATGGCAACAAGTGTATAAATGTCCTTGACACAATGGATGGATGGATTGTGGTACATCCTCTGTGGTAGATATATAATCATTTGTCAATTTGAGGATTAAGAGTGTAGGGGTAGAGTCTAGTCTGTCAATCAGATCATAGTCAATGATTCGCTGCTGAGCTGTTAACCACAGGCTGGCAGTTCCGTCAAGTTTTGTCTTGGGAGAAGGATGAGGCAAACTGCTCCCCTGTAGATCGACAGTCTCAGAAACCCTAACTAGTACAGAGTGACTTGATGACTGTGAGTTTTCATCTGGAACTGTGCGGAGACGCTAGGAGAGAAGGTACTCAAAATGTTACCGACCCAATGCAGAGAACGTCTCATTGCACAGCTTTCCTTACATGAGAGAGTGCCCTGTTTCTTTAAAGTGCAAGCCACAAATAAGCTTTCATAATGAAAGCTCACTTCATTCCTCTTGAACATAATTGACTCCTGCAAGTTTTCTCTCTCAGCTGCTCAAATCCCTGAGGCTGCCATCCCAGAGAAGGTGAAACAGGCTGCTGTGATATGGATCCCTATGGGACACCAGAGTGACACTCAGCACACGGCGACAGAACACAGAGAACCAGTGCCTGGCACTAGACTGCCCCACATAAACTAGGGTCCATACAGTCATACAGATATACAGTGAACACCATATATGAGCTCACTGAAGCAAGCTGCCTTTCTGTGGAGACTTTGGCATTCCAACACAAAATCATTGGCATGATTCAAACCCTCCAGTTGGTAAAAGCCATGTTTGTGAAAATTAACATGGATTGCAAGTAAAATTTATATAGCTTCCAAGTATTCTTTAAGAGTCTTACACACTCACTCTATTTTCTGCAAATAAGGGAAACTTTTGATTAGATGTGCATCAGGAATTCTTCAGTTACTAGAGGCTGGCTAGATAACTTCCAAGATAGCAGTCATCCACTGCAAAGCCCACCAGCAGAGACCTTCTAGCATAGTCAAAGGAAATTGGGGCACCAACAAAGTTATTAGCAAGTCATTCAACAAGGTAAATTCCTTGTCTTGAGCCACTGTGAGCCCACGTCTTCCACTATCCTCACTTGGTGAAACTAAGTACTCAGACAAGAACCTCTATAATCAGACATAAGAAAAAGAGAACACTCATAATTGACAAGTATTCAAACCTTAAAACATGCTTTATCCGAAAAAAAGAGACACGCTTTATCACATCCTGATGTATGCTTATAATATTCTCATGTGGGTTATATAGTTATATATGAGTGACTAAAAAGCCATATCCGCAGAAAAGGGCAATATGCCACCCTCCAGGAGATCATCAAGAGCTGTGTTTGTGCCAAAACTCAATGGCTACCTCCTCTGCCAGTTCAAATTCAGTGCCAGGGGAATAATGACAAGTGAACTTCACAGAAATGCCTCAAACCATGGAAAATTACAGACACATGCTAATTTGTATGGACACATTCTGAGGCTGTCCAGGAGGAGTCTTCTCTTGTCTCTCTAACAAAGGAGGGGGAATCATTAAGAAAGCGATCAGTGACATCATTCTGAGAGTCGGGTCTCCTGTGAGTATTCATAGTGACAATGATTCTACTTGATTGCTAAAGTTGTCCCCAGGTTTCAGTAGAGCTAAGAAGAACCTGGAAGCTGCATTGAACTTAGTAACCAAAATCTGGTGAGAAGGTAGAAAGAATGGATCAAAACTTTAAAAGATGGTTGGCAAAAAAATGGCCAAGATGCCAAATTCACTGGGATAGAAGACTTGTCTATTGGCTAATTATGAATTAGAACAGCACCTAGGGACACTTTAAAGTGAAGTCTCTTGGAGCTTACATATAAGGGACCTTTCCAGACTGGCCTCAATGGGTATCAATGGGTTCTAAAAGACTATTTACAAATATCTGAGTGCCTTGCTTATGGTATGTTTTCTTTGGTCTCATCCATAGATTTCATGAGTTACATCCAAAGCTCCCCTGTAGAAATTCCAACTCACTTTTTCCACCCAAGTATCAATGAAGACAGATTTCTCCAGATCAAAGGAAGGGACTCTTTCTACCAAGTTCTACACTTATGAAGAGCTTCAGAAATTTGTGGGGGATAATTTGTCTTACACAAATTTTTGAGGCCCCTTCATATCACATTCTAACTTAAAAGAACCAAACGTTGGATAAGAATTTTGAGAAAACCCTCAACTCCCACCCTTAGACCAATTGCCTGCAAACCAGGGCAAGATTTAAAGTTCTTATTTAAGCATCAGAAAAATTCGTCCTGGACCCTCTAAAGTGTTCATGGCTTCTATTCTTCATGTACACAGGGCAAACCAGATGGACTTTTTAAACCTTGACAACCCTGTTGCAAATCATCAAACCAAATCCTCTGGATGAATAAGTGGTAGGTATAAGGTCTTCCGAGTAGGCCTGTTTCTGCACTCAGATTATTGGCTAAATCTGGAAGGAGGATATATCATTGACTCTAACAAGAGCTCAACCAGGTTTCGATACAGGATGGTGGTGTCAGGGATGCTGACTAGCATGTACACCAGACAAACTCCTGCTCACAGTTAATTTTCAACAGGAAACTAAAAACTAGCAACCAAACTTGGATACATTGTAACAATAATCATAGTTAGCTTAATCAAAGCACTTATTCTTATTGTTCATATGAAGATAATCATCCTATCATTTCTCAGTGTTTAGGAAATAATAGTTTATGTGAAAGTATAAACCAGGCTATAGTTTGATATTCTATTGGACATTCTGGACTGTATCAATGTATAAAAACTCTACTTAGAAAAAAATGGCTACCAATCCCATTGGAGCTCATATCTTTGGTTGGATCTATTCAGGAAGTTTCATCTCTTTCTTCCAGAAAAAAAAATGTTTTATTCAAACTGAGGTTGGAATAAACCAAGATGTCATATTCTGATCCTGACTTGGTGTACCTTGGCAAAATTCTCATCCTTATTATGGACAAATTTTCATCACTGTGAGACACATATGGGTAAACAATAATGACATTCACAACCTTTATTTAATTCATTTAAAATGTCTCTGTATCAACAGAAAGGTTTGCCAACACCTCCCAGGATGTAACAATAAGTCTACAAGAAGAAACTAATCCTATAGAAACAGCAGTGTAACAAAAATTGAATTGCCATAGGTTTGATGCAAGCCTCCTATGGAGAGCTATGTGTATGTATCAAGGCAACCTACTGTTTATTAGTGATTGTGCCTCCCTACAAACTCAACAAGATTGGAATAAAATTAGTGCTGTGATTTACAAGTTTCAGCAGGATAGAAACACCACTCCAATGCTGCTATCTCCTACAGAATTCATTTTTATTATTTAACGTTTTGGCTACCTAATTATAATTGGTAAAACTTACTCTGGGTCATTATTTTGTCATTTTTGTCACCCTGTGATCCTGCCCTTGACTTCATTGCTTACCTGTATGTTTCCCGTGGTGGTAGCCTAAGGAGCCCAGAGTACAAGCCTATAAGGGCTGGAGACAAAACATTGAAATGTAGCATCATACTGTTGAAAATGAACTGAAGCTTCTGACATCACTATGCTTGTACAATGCTCTAGCTTCTAAAGGGGAGCACTGAGGCCTATTCCTAAGCCTCAATTACAATTGCTGACGGACATCATATCTGTGTGACTTGCCTTTTCATTTTCATAGGAGTCTTGGCTGCGTGCAGCTGACTACAAAGTCTACAGTTCAAATCTACCAGCCCGACTGGGAAAACGTTGAGGTCGAGGTAATGAAACATGCATTCTGATTCCACAAAGACTTACAGCCTCCCCGTTCCACTCTGCCCTGTGGAATCCTCATGAGTCAGAATCGCCTTGATAGCAATGTGTTTTCTTGCCTGTTTAATTTTGTTTTTAATTGATTAATATTTATAGTTCAAGGACTGTAGGCAAAAGATTGCATGAGTAGGATAAAAATCATGCCTCTGGGTGGAGAGTTCACATGTTAATGAAATATGATTGTATGGTAATACGAAGACATGACAGCTTTTTGAAACTGTGCACACGTACAATATATTTGTATGTTTAGCATAATTCAAAACTATAATAATGCCATGTTCTTAGCTCAACAATTAGTAAAGAACAACAGCACAGCACACCTAGAGGACAGAGAGAATCTGATATTGGGTAAATCTCTTTCCCTTGGTGGCCTAAAAATTAAATATCTGTTTTTCACCTTAATGTTCTTTCTAATTTGTGAGAAGGGACCCTAGTGGTAGGTCACATTTGGGTTACTAACCACAGGGTCAGCAGTTCAAGACCAGCTACTCCTCCTCAGGATGACGTATTCTCCCATAAACAATTGCAGTCTCACAAACCAATAAGGGTATCTCTACCCTGGACTATAGTCACGCTGAGTCACAATTGACTCAATGGCAGTGAGCTTAGTTGTTTTGGTAAATGAGGGTGGCAAAAGACACAGACCAGCTTTAAGTACTAATGTGTGCCACAGCCATTTAAAATATTTCAAGGATACATTTAAAAAGGTAAATATAAAAATAAAAACTTAATTTTAATAGTAATGTTTTATCTAACCCAATCTATACAAGTATCTATTATATTATATAGTCATGAATTTCTTGATATATTTTACACTATTTGTATAAATATATATATTTTTATTTTTTCTTTTATTTTTTTCTTAGCCCTAACTCTAACACTAGCCCTAATGCTAGCCCTAGCCCTAACCTTATCCCTAACCCTAACCATAACCATAACCCTAATATTTTACATTATTTTTAATAACAAATTTTGAACTTTGTTTTCTGTTTCTTTTTTACTTTTCCAGTACACCTGAATTCAAACTAATGATATTTCAAGGGCTCAATAGATACATGTCACTAAAAGATAACCTATAAAAGAATCTATAGCCCAATAAAAAAGTAAATCCACAGATCTAGTAAATTGATAAGGACAGGTTATTTGGGAAGTATGTACATAAGTATGTACACATGTTGGTTATACATGTTGCTATCTATGTCTGTGCACATGTCTCTGTGAAGTAAAAGTGTTTATCAGAAAAGGGCTCAGAAGTTTTGATTTTTAAAATATAGAATATTGCTAAAGTGCACACACCACAAAACTCACCCATATGAAAAAAAAATGGTACTTAAGTTAAATCATGACTGGCCATTTCATGATTTAGAACTAAGCACAGGACAGGCTTAAGGAAGAGTATTTGCGAATGTTTATATGCAGAATGTCACATCTAACAGAATTTAAGTTGTTTCATGCAAAAAAAAACAGTGAAACTTGAAAGGCAGCAAGAAATGAGAGGAGGCTTTTATACCATTTTAAAGCATTTGAATTCTATCCTTAAGGCTATAAAAATCCATTGAAGCTCTTTGATTTCAAAAGTGGATCAGCTTTTTGTAGTAGGACTTAAAATACGAATGATTCAATTTTTCTGTGAGTGGAGTTGATATTTAGTCTATCTTGTATATCAATAAGTGGTACATTCAGCTTTATTTTAGATAATTTAGAGGTCTTCCAAGATTAGTGACCCCTAATAAATACATAGATAGATATAGATAAGGAGATTCTTGGTCTCTTGGTCTCTCTCTACCCTTCAGATATTGTCTCCTCCAAACTGCTTTCTGACCAGAACAAGAAAGACTTAATTCATACCATCTTCTAATGACAAAAGAGAAGCAAGTCTGTAATTTAATAAATGTGGTCAAATCTGACCTTTGAATGAACAACAAACATCTTGTAGCCTGAAATTTAGTCCCAGGGACTTGCCAGGGACATTGGATAACGTGAAACCTTTGTTCTTCTGCACATAACGTCCTAGACACACAATTCCAAAATATGTGTCCCAAGTCTTTCCATAAAAGATAATTGTGGCGTTCTTATTTTCTAAAATATTAAGATTGCTAGAATGATGTCCCATTAAAATTAAAAAAAGTGGCTTCTTTAAGCTGGGCCCAAATGTCAGGAGCTAGCTTCTTGAAATGATGAATGATCTGAAAAATAACTTGGAACCAGCCAGATGGAAGCTGTCACCTAATGCTTTTACCATGGTGGAAGAGCCGCCTAAACAAAGAGAGGTAGCAAACAGATTATGGAAAATTTAGACCATTGTCAAACTCAAACCTCAGTCTCTGATAAATGGCACTACAGCATGTCCCTTGGATACTAAGCCATATAAACAAATAGTAGCACAAGCATGCTACTTCTCACACACATGCCTAATATCCATGTATGCTTCTCAAACCCGCTCTTGTCTTTACTCATGTGCAATTAGTTTTTTTTAAATAATCAAGAGAATTACCTAAATTGTTTGAATAATCTCATGAACAGTTGGTGCTTACCATGACAAATTAAAACCTCTTTTGTTTATATCTATTTTTATAAGAGAGACAGCAAGAAAGGTGGGCAAGGAGACCTGGTGGGTATGTGTTCTCCGCTTGGGGAATTTGGGCAAAACATTTTCTCTCCCCAAACATCAGTTTCTCATAAAGCATTCACACTTTTATAGTCTTCTTAACTCTGAAAATGAGCCTCCTGATAATTTGGGGCCAAGTCACCCAATCATTTTAAATGGACCTATGTAATCTAATCTAAAACTCACTCATCCTCAATGTAAATGTTGAAACCTTTACTTTAGACAATGCTTGGGATTTTGTAGACTTCCATAGAAAGTAATTTTAATATATACATCAGTATATAGTTCACCATTCATTTCTCTTTCTCAAGGAAAATAGTTCCACAAGGTGGCAGGAAAATAATGCTCACCAGAGGATTGATTCATCCTAGGTACAAAGACAGAATCTGGTTAGTGTATGTTAATCAATCAAATCCACTTACCTGGCCATATTGTTGATTTAGAAATAGAAAAGAAATTCAATTTGAGCCAATGAAATACAAAGACGTATGTCTTGAGGACTTCTGGGAATGACTCTTTTATATTATTTATAGCAGGGTTTCTCAAACTTTTGAAATAGGGAGCCAGTTCTTTGCCCATCAGACTGTTGGAGAGCCAGACTATAGTTAAAAAAAAATGAACAAATTCACTGTGGGCCCAAGATGAGTCAGCTGCTAAGTGGGATAGCAGCAGTGGCAAAAACACTGGGTATACTGGATAAATGTCCTCAGTGTGAGGCTTTCGTTTGAGAACCTCTCTTTAAATTTTAGAGAGAATTCATGGGAGTAAACTTATGCAAATATATAGTATTCTCCTATAGTTACATTAAAATGTTTGCAAGGTGATAACAAAATTGAGAATAAAACAAAATTTTGATCTTATTATTGAGCCACTAGAGTGACTAGTGCAGGAAACTTCTGCAACCTCCAAAAATTTAGCTACATCTGTCATAGATTGAATTCTGATGCTCAAATAGGTGTCTACTAAGCTGGTGCATGCTGCTCAGTGGTCTAGCTGTTATGTAACATGTAATGACTACTATTGTGTTAGAGAGGGTTCTCCAGAGAAATAAAACCAGGACACTAGTAATTATATATTTATATAGAGAGAAGGTTATATAAGATTAGAAAGAAACAGTTAACTAATCTATAAAGCAGTACAAATTGCTCGGTGCAACTCACTTGCATGAGACAGCTAGAAGACTGGGAGTTCTTCAAGTCTTGAGGGCCACTGAGTAGTCCTCTGTAGAGCAATCCAGGCTATCTGGTCACAGGCAGCAAACAGCAAAGCAGGTCACGAACAGTCAGTCAGATGACAGAGTCCAACAGTCCCCAGCTCAAGAGATGTATACCCCAGGAGTGTGGCGAAGTAGGGCTTGAAGGAACCTCAACTCACAGCTCCACAGTCCACAACGAGGTGTCCCACAGGTAGCGTTGCTTGGAGGTCAAGGCACAGGTCCAACAAAGCAGCTGGCTGGTCTGAAAATCCAAAAGCAAGAGAGAGGGTGGGATTCGTTGAGCCCTTCCTATCTCTGCCCTTCAATTCATCCCATGAGTTCATTGGCTGTGCTGTCACAGCAGACCTACCAATCTTCTGTGACCATGTTGGCATAACAAACCTACCCATCACAACCATGCTGTGATCTACTGTCCTGATATAAATCTATATCTAAAACCAAACTCACTGTCATAAAGTCAATTGCAACTCATAGGGACACCACACGACAGAGTAGCACTGCCTTGCACTGATTCCTGAAACAGAAAGCTCTTTACAGAGATAGAAAATCTCATCTTTCTCCTAAGAAGTAGCTGTTGATTTTGAACAGTGGTTAGCAGCCTGATGCCATCAGAGCTCATATCTATGTCTATATATCTATGTCCATGACTGTGCCTATCTCTATCTACATTTATATCTAATTCTACATCAATGTATACCCATATCCATGTCAATATCTATGGTATCCATTCACATTTCACATAGATATAGACATGTAAATTATCATGATAAAAAGTGAGGGAAATAAGCAGAGGCTAAGGGATCCCAGTACCACTAAGAAAGAAGTGCCAGCAGTGAAGTACTTCCTTTGCACTGATCAAAGGGTTTGACAGATGCCAGGACACATGGAGATCTCTCAGCAATGCTGAGTCCACAGATGCTGAAAGATCAAAAGGATCTTACACCTAAACTATAAGCTGAAGAGAGAGATAGCTTTCTCTTCATGATCCTGCCCTGGTCTCCTGTGAGAAGTAAGTTCCTTTGCTTCAGATATCTATTTGCAACATTTTTTTTGCAGTAGCACTTGCTAATTAAGAGAGTATCCATTAGGTAATTATCTTAACTATATCAGTGCACTTGATTTTTTTCTCTTACATACGACCAAAGTTCAGTTTGTCAGTGATTACATAGTAATGTAGACTGCAAGAAACTCCATGACACCAAATATATTCTCTATTATTTCTTAAACAGATCACAAATATTCCCAGTAGCTTTCTGGCCTTTGTTAAGTATCTTTATGTTAAAGATAACTTTTTTTACAAGTGATATATAATTAGATAGATGTTTCCATAGTGATTACAATTTAAACAACAACAGATAGAAATGTAAGTTCTTGATAATTGTCTGATTGTCCATAAAAAATAGAATTAATTCTGACCTGAGTTTTAAGAATCTAAAGAAGATGATATAGGCTAATTCCAAAAGACAAATTCCCAAAATATTGAATTTGTGACCACATATAGAATTTAGCTCATGGTTGCAATAGTCAAAGATTTAATACATGATATTTTATTTATTTGGCCAATTATTTTTGAAATTTAAGTGAATAGTTTAATGTTATGCTTTGGAGCAGACAGTCTGGGTTTGTATATCAGTTTTGCCTCACTGTTCATGTGCCCTTGTATGAACACATACTCAACCATCCTTTGCTTCCATTTTTCCCTTCATAAAATGAAGACAATACAATTCTACACCAGAAAAGAAATCTTTGGAGTGATTAAATCAACTGTCATTTTAAATTCTTAGAACAATGATCCATAGCACACTGTAGCTATTTAATAAATACATTAATTCCTAATGGTATTTTAGAAACTATCCAAATTATGTGACAGACTCTGTGGCCGTAAAGGAGCCCCGGTGGTTTTGTGGGTTATCGCTGGACCTAACTGAATAGTCAGCTGTTCAAGGCCATCTGCTATTCCAAAGGAAAGATAAGGCTTTCTGCACCTGTAAAGAATTCCTAGATCAAACTAATTGTTATTGAGTCAAATTTGGGCCCATACAGTCTGCATAGAACAAGGTGGAACTGCCTTGTGAGTTTCCAAGACTGCAAAAAGAGTTATAGCCACAACCCCCCAAAGAAATAGTACTACTTGGTCCTACAGGGTGTACCAAAAAAAAAAATCAAACAAACTAAAGTATATTTCTTCAAAGCTATGTATTCAATTTTTTCAACAAAACCTTATCATCTTCAAAGTACTTTCTATAACACACTTAATACGTGTCAAACCTGTGATTCCATTCTTGGAAACACTTCAAACTTCATCTGTCTGGATGGCTAACAGCATCGCCTTCATTTTTTTCTTTATCTCTTCTTTATCATCAATTGACTGTCTTTTCATGCCCCTTGTGTCAGTCATGTGCTTATGTTAATTTCATGATTGAGATGCAGGCATGGAGTCTATCCTATTAATCTGGATATAGCCATTGAGTAGCCAATGAGGCCTCTGTGTGGGCATGGCTTTCTCCTGAGACTCCTGGGAAATCTCATGATAGTTCCCTTGGGAAGATAAGAAGCTATCTTCTCCAGGTTGGGAGTTAGTCTCAGAGACAATTAATCACGGGCAAGACAAAATGGTAGCATCCAAGAAGCTGAAGAAGCCAGAGCAGAAGCCACATGGTTTGCCCTGATGGAGCCAGACCTCTGAAGCTAGAGAGGCCACATGGGGACCCCTGCCCAACAGTGAGTTGCTTCTGCCACCACTGGATACTGTTGATGGACCCTGAACCCTGGAAGCGAGGAGCCATGGGGAGACCCCTGCCAGCGCTAGGATTCTGCACCCACTGACCTGTGACTTCGTGAGTTGGAAAGAGACAATTATAGACTGATATCAGGCATATAGGCTAATATTGGACTTATGACTTTGAACTGGACTAGGTTGGAATGCTTTCTCAGTGTTCCATTCCTTTTGTATACAGACCATTCCCTTATATCCATATGCGTGTCTATGAAATTTGTTCCTCTAGTCTACATAGACTAACACACCCCTCTTCATTCTCAGAAACAAAAAAAAGGTCACACAGAATGAGCTGAGATGAGTAAGGTGCGTGTGGTAAGAGAGGCATGCTGCTTTTGTTTTTCTTTTTGCCAAAAACTGATGCTCTGAGATGTCTGTGTGAGCAGGTGCATTGTCGTGGTGGTAAAACCAATCTCCTGTTGGCCACATATTAGGCTTTTCTGTTGCACTCTGTTACACAATCTTTTCAGAATCTCTAACTAGAAAGCTTGATTAACAGTTTGATCTCTTGTAATCAACTCCAAATGTACTATGAGTAGACATTTTTGTCCATTTGAGAAGTTGCAGGATGTCCAGAATGAGGTTTGTCATCAGTTGACATTTCACCTTTTTTGACATGAGGAAACCACTCACACCTTGGGCTTTTCTCACAATGCTATCCCCATAAGCTGTGTTCAACACTCACAACAGATCCTGTGGCATTTTTCCAGAGCAGGAAGCAAAATTTCACAGCTGCACCCTGTTCTCTTAAATCAACCACCAGGGGAAAAAAAAAAACACAAATAAACAAAGTTTGAGCGAAACTGCCTCAATGAAAAAATTCATTGTGACCAGAACCTTCCCAAGTGACACCCCTGGGTGCACTAACTGAGAGAATTATCCGATGCTCTCCTAGTGGTAAAATGCATGCTATGCAAACTCTGACGCACCCAGTGCAATTCCAGACATTTGAGGCTTGCCCTTAAGATTGACTTGATGTCAGTGAGTTTTTTAAATTTCTGTGATAGTTCAGTCTGTGTGACAACTTGGCAGGACCCCAATTCTCAGAGGTTCATTTCTTGCTGCTGGGCGTCCTCAGGTTGATTCTACCTCACAGAAGCCCCATGCACAGCAAAACAAACACTGCGCCATCCTCGCAATGGGTATTGTGTGGGACCCAGATGGCAGCCACGGAGCTAATCTCCCTCATTGATGGTCTTTCTATTTGTCACTGCCCCTTGACTTTATCAAGCCTGAGGCCCTTTGGGCAACTCAGTCCTAGTCATTCCCTATGCGGAGACAATGTAATCACCTCTATAATGAAATCTGCTAGGAGCATCAAATCAATTGAAAGGAAACTTTACTAGGGGTATGGCCTGCTTCCAACATTTACGGATGCTCTGGAAGATCGTGCTGGCTTTCTGCTGAGTCTAGATCCTGCAGTTCATTCACTCTCCAAACTCTGTTTGTGGTTTGTTTGTGTTTATTTGTTTGTCATTGAGCCAGTCACCTGCCATCGTGTCTGCTAATTCTGGGAGTTGTCAGCAACTGTACCCTACCTGTTGATTTTGTTTTCATCAGCACTTGTTGTTATATTAGTCCAAAGAAGCTTCCAGCCTGACATCTGGCACATGGGTCCGGAACTTGCTGCCTCTGCAACTGTGTGAATCATTTCTTTGGCATAAATGTCTCTTTGTAGATACAGATTCATATCTAATAAACTTCACTGACTTTACTTCTCTGGAGAAACCAGCTTCATATAACTTCTTTGCAATATTGTCTTATCTTTGTGCCCCAAATTGCTTGGTCCTTTGACTCAAACTTGTCAGAGGTAACTGTTAAGTCCTTTGAATGTTTTTCTTGGCAGAAATGTCTTTGTTTACCAATAAGATATGCGTGAAGAGGTATCCACTTGACCTCTGGAAGAGAGAGAGATTGCTATCAGTTTATGAGGTCTATCTTACACACTTATGTGACTTGGATGAACTCATAGAAACACCCCATGTGTATTTCCACACATAGGTTCTGTGAGAATTTAGTATTGTCTACGCAACTCTATAGGAGAAGAAAATTGGAAACGAATGTTTAGAACTCTTATGAATGCCACTCCATCATCCTTTGCCATGTACTACTTTTCGGATTAATCTTTTCATGATCGTAATCCCTAACAAGGAATATAAACATTGAAACTGGGGGTGATTTTGGAAACTCCTTAAGTTTACATCCTTCTACTTTAAGAGTGTTCTGAGTACCCTAGCAGAAGTGCAGGGATTGTGCTACAAATTTGATATATAAATATATTTAATGCAATAAGCTTTCTCAAGAATGTTTTCCATATGGATAAAAAGTTACTTCATATATGGTAAAGGGAAGAATCAGGTTTCAGACTCCATCCTGTCTAAAGACTTATACTATATCAATTTTACTCATGCATTTATGATGCTGGTGACTTGACAACCCCTTCATTTTGCGGGGTGGGCATAGATATGAAGATAAGTCAAAAAGTCTTATTACTAGGGTTCCAGTTCATACATTGAAGGCTTATTCCATATGATCTTTTAAAACATGCCTCTGTGGTGAATGGATGACAGTAAACAAGTTCTCAAAGTAACATCCTATTATTCCTCGCCTTGAGGTACCTTCAAATAAAAAGTTCAATCAAAACAGTGGCTTCTGGTTCACACACAGTTCAACTCAGAAAATTATGGCAATTGTATCTTTTTTATTTTTGTGGGGGATGCATCACTGCCCTGGAGGGAGTAGGAAGCCCGGACTTGCTTCTCGAGAACTGCTGCTGGATTTGAACTGCCAACTCTGTAGACTGTGTGTGCAGTCCCACATACAACCACTAAGCCACTGGGACGCAGCCTCAATTGTATCTTTTTGTGTTGTTTAGTTTTGTTTTAATTCTTGATAGATTTCCTCAAAGGATGAAAAAAAATCATGAGGGCTTACTATTAATACATTTTAAGAAAATTAAAAACTGAATTCATGATTAAAAGGTCAGACGACTCATGACAAGCACTCATGTTCTTTGAGGGTAACCAGAGTGGCCTTTGAGAATTTCTTATTCAATCAAGCCTACAACCTTGATCGGATCTTGTCAGGTTTCTCTTTGTGCCCCAAACTCCAAGAACATTTAAAGGGAACATAATTGAGAGCCTCAAAACTGCCAACATTGTCATTTTGAAGTGGTGTAAATCATAACTCAGAATTCTTCTGGGAAGAAGTATAAGGAAAGACTACCTCAAAAGTATACAGACTTAATTGGAGAATTTTTTTTTTGGGGGGGGGGTTGGTTTTCTTTTGGCATCTGAGTTATTCCGGGTAGACTAGAGGAACAAATTTCAAAGACATATGGATATAAGGAATGGGTTTATATTCAAGAAGAACAGGACATTGAGAAAACATCCCAGCCCAGTTCAGCTCAAAGTCACAAGTCCGATATTAACCCATATGCCTGAAATCAGTCCATAAAGTCTCCTTCTGACTCATGAAGTCACAGGTTAGTGGGTACAGTGTCCTGGCATTGACAAGGGTCTCCCCACGGGTCCTCGCTTCCAGGGCTCAGGGTCCATCAACAGCATCCCATGGTGGCAGAAGCAACTCATTCCTAGCAGAGACCTCCATGTAGCTGCCCCAGCCTCAGAGATCTGGCTCCATCAGGGCAAAGCCATGTGGTCTCTCCACCAGCTACTCCAACCTCCCAGATGCCGCCATTCTGTGTTGCCTGTGGTTAATCATCTCTGCAACTAACTCCCAACAATTAGGGGAGATAGCTTCTCAACTTCACGAGGGAAATATCGCGAGATTTTCCAGGAGTCTCAGGTGAAAGCCATGCCCACATAGAGGCCTCATCGACTACTCAATGGCTATCTCCAGATTAACAGGCTAGACTCCACCCCTACATTTCAATCATAAAATTAACATAAACACATGACTGCCACAGCATCACTGCCCTCTGGTGGTGGGAGTAGGAGGCCCAGTCTTTGCTCCTGTGGAGCCGCTGCTGGAATTGAACCTCCATCCCAGTGGGCCACAGTCCTGCGTACAACCACTACGACACCGGGGCTTAGCCTGCAACAATGCTTTTTGACTTTCCCCACGTGCCTCATTTACTCTGATCTTTGGGATGAAATTTTTCTGTCTTCTTTCTTTTCCTCATTTCTCATAGTTTAATTTGGTACTGTGGGCATTGCACAATTCAGCAGAAGACTATCACTGTTGTGTCAAACTCCTACACAAGACCTTGGCAGAATCGTTTGTTTATTTCAGTAATCTAAGAAATTACCCCAAGTCAGACATTAATTTCAAAACAATTCAGGACTCTCCATTATCCTGAGAATAAAGTTCACTGATCCATTTACTCTTTCAACAAAGATTTACCAATTTTTGAGGTGTAGTGCAGGTCCAAATTCCTAAGACAGGGCTGCCTTGAAATTCTCTTTGTTTGATTTTCCAACCTCAGGTCTTGCTACACCCACATATGTATGGCAGCATTCATGCATTCCTTGCCATGTTCTTGCTAACACTCAGACCTACATATATGTTGTTACTGGCTGAAACACACTCTCCAACCCCACATCCACTTTGCCAGGTTTACATTTATTTATCTACATGTCTCAACTCAGATGGCCCATCCACTGGCAGTATTCGCTGAATTATTCATGTTTCCCAAGCAGAGATGGAGCCTTGCACGTAATGCTTCTGGAATGTCCAGAGGTTGATAGTCCACTTGCTATAGATGGTAGAGAGTGTTGGTCTCCTCATATAAAGCTGTACTGGAAGAGAAGAGTCTTGAGCTGGGATGATATTTGATTCATGTGTGAATTCTGAGCACTTAGCAAAGTGCTTCATATTCTGGAGATGTTCTTTAATACTTGACTAAGGGATGAATCAAGCGCATAGTCTCTAAACCAGAAAGGGCGCAGGCATGAGAAAGTGAAGATGGTATTGGGAATCATTACTGATGTTGGTCAACCAACCTAAAGGAACCCTAAAACATGTTAAATTTCAAGGGATACCAGTAATTCATCTACTTAACCAAATCCCTGAGCCGACATGTTTTTAATGCCTGACTTGACAAACACAATGATTTACTAATTGTTGTAGTTATATAATCTGGTGTCAAAGGGGTGGAGTTTTGCCTGTCAGTCAGATTACAGTTTGAAGACCTCATTTGGAGTTGCTATGGAGATAAATAGTTTACTGGAGGTAGGACACATAGACACTCCCTATGAAGCATTCCCGTTGATAAGAGCCATGCTGATTGAGTCAGAGTCCTGAACTGGAGGAACCATGTGGATACCCATGCCAGTGCTAAGATGCTTCCCCCACCACTGTATCTACAAGAGTTACCACCCACTGACCTGTGATCTTCCTGCATTTGGTGGGTGTCATTGAATGTGCTGCATGAGTCTAAAGAGGAATTTATGAATTACTATCAATATAGAGGGTAATATCAAAATTATGCAGTTGATCTGGACAGAACTGGGATGTTTACTCAATATATAATTGCTCTTCTACTTAAAGCTCTTTCTTGTGCACATGCGTGTCCATGAATTTGTTTCTCTAGTCAACCCAGACTAATCTACAACTTTTAGAGTTTATTATCAGCAATTAGAGAAAAAGACTTGGGGTAGCATGACTTTTAAGGAAAACCCATCTATTTCTGTGTTTAAGTTCAACACTAATGAAAAATCGAGACTTTAAAAAATTCTGTCTTTAGGACAGATAAGTAAAACCGTCCCAAAGTAAAATGAGTGCTATAACGTTTTTATAGGTGTCTATTAAAAACATCACTTCTAATTGTTTCAGGAAGGCCCACATCCAAGAACACACCTAACTATATATATTATTAGCATCAGTGAATTAAGTCAATATGATCTTGGATCCATAATCAATGAACATGGAAGCAGCAGTCAATAAATCAAAGAATGGGCTGTCTTGGGCAAATCTGCTGCTCAAGGTTGTTTAAAAGTGTAAAGAGCAGGGGTTTCTCTTTGAAGACTAATGTAGGTTTGACCCAAACCATGACATTTTCTCTCTTCTTATATGCATGTGAAAGTTGGACACTAAATAAGGAAAAATGAAGAAAGATTGATACATTTGAATTACGGTGCTGGAAAAGAATATCAAAACTACCATAGACTTCCAAAGGAACAAACAAATCTCTCTTGGAATAAGTACAGACAGAATGATCCTTGGGAGTAGGGGTTGCAAGAGTAAGTTTCATGTACTTTGAACATGTTATCAGGAAAGACCAGTCCCTGGAAAATGACTCTATGCTCAAAAAAATTGGAAGAGCATTGAAAAAAGAAAAGCCCGGTGAGATGATTGACCTAGTGGTGTAACAGTGGGCTCCAACATAGCAATAATTGTGAGGATGATACAAGACAGGGCAGTGTCTTCTGCATAGGGCTGCTATGAGTGGGAACATACATGATAACACCTAACAACAATTATGTACCCATTGTTAGGGACCTATTTTATGCAGATTACTAAATTATATTCATAATCATTTCATTTACCCCTTACAGTCATGGTATGAATAGATATTAGTTATCATTTTTCTTATTTCACTAAGGAGACCCTTGAGCCAGAAAGAAGCATCTTAGAACATACATTGTGAGCAGTAGGTTTTACAGCAGCCTACAGTTTACAGTGGGAGTCCTCATCTGTTCAGCAGGTTTGTCTGTTTTTGTTTTTTCTGACTGTTGACTGGTAAAGTGAAAAAAAAACTGGTTCTCAAGCACAATATGTTTAAAAGCAGATTCCTTGCACTCCCCTCAACAACCCAGGGTGATGCAGGCTTATTTTTGGGGACTTTCTGACATGCTCTTGATGGGGGAACAGAGCTTTGAGTGAGTGATGAGTCATATGCCTGGTCAGAGGGTCCTGAACTGATTTTGTACACTTTTACCATCTGTAATGGAAGGACGACAGAATTAGAGAAAAGAACAGGATTAGGATACTTATGCCTAAGTATAAATACCCTGACACCGACATATACTAATCTCATTCCTTTCCCTAGTTCTGTAGTCCTTCTATTACATATGGTAAAAGATCACAAAATCATGATTCATGACAGTATGCTTTATTCTTCATCTATTCAAGTGGCTGAATTTCTGTGACTTTGCACACCATTATAGCCTCATGTGATGGTCTCTATAATCTTAGTGACTTATTCTTGGCTTTGTCCTCTTAAAGATTAAATAAAACATGACTCTACAACTTATGTTTGAATTTGCCCCCCCCCCAATAAAGGCATGGTGGTTTAGAGCTTAAATATAAATATTGATATTCTGACTTGAGAACCTATCCTTTTAACTAATTTATTATATTCTATTTCCTCCATTATTGTTAATTATTTTAGAGTTGACTATACCTCATGTCACTCTTGTATAATAGCATGTCAAAGGACACTTTGGGTCAGAATTGACTTTATGGTAGTGAATTTGGTTTGGGTTTACAGTGGCTTCCATGCATAACATCATTTCTGCTCACAACTGCTCTATCAGATGGTGGCTTTTAGCTTCATTTTATAGGCAACTAAATGGCTCTAGTTAATAAATTCAGTCAACATGTTTTCATGTTAGTTGATATCATGTCAATCACTACTTGATAACATATGGCATACCATCATTGGAATTGACAGACCTTTTTTTTAGAGACAAACAAGTGATGGGAGTACCATAAAAGGGAAACAAAGACAAACTATAATAATAAAGCAGATGGTATCACTTGTATCTATATACCAAAGCTGTCTGAACAGGGACAATTCCTAAATTTGGAAAAGAAAATGCTACATGATTCTAGACAGGTATAGGAAAGGAGATATCTGGAGAACAGACCGAAGTCTGCTCTTCTCCATGAAAAATGTAGAATGTCGGTTTATGTGTTCCTTCCAACCTAGTGATAATCTACTTCAGAAGTAAATTAAAGGGAGAGAAGTTCAGAGCTGCTGTGGCTTCTGTTACTTTTGCAGGGATAGAACTGTTGGAAATTTCTTCAACCCCATCCAGGAAGCCTGGAAATTCCGCCACCTCCATGCCTACAGGGACTTACAAAGCCCCACTATTTCAGCAAAATGTCCTTCCAGAAAAAAAGCACAGCCTGTTCTTGCCATTTTTAAGAAAAGTCCCTCCCTGAAATAAGAGATGAAAGAGAAGCCTCAACTCAGAGTCCTCCCTCATATCGTAAAACTGTTAGGTTTGGGTGGTGATTTAGCTCGGTGCTTTGTTTCGCCTAGCTTAAAGCATTCATGCAGCAGAAACACTTTTGTAATCAGAGTGGGATTTTAATGAAGGAAAGGGAGAGTTTCAACTTTACAGTCTCGAAAAGGTACATGTTACTTCTGGAAAGTGAGTCAGGCTGCACACGGGAAGAACACCAGAGTGGGAGCATGAAACCCACACATAGGCACCTGGGGAATAGGGGTGTGGGACTCTGGAGGGCCTGAAAGTGCATAAGCACTACAAATGAACATGGGAGAGACTCCCACCCTTCACCTGCAGCATGCACCTGAACAAGAACAAGAAAAAGGCTAAGAGGTCAGCTGGACTGTGAACCTGGCTCTTATTCTCTCCCACTCCACTGCCTGGGGGAGAGGTGGTTGAGGACAGTGGCCGATCTTACTGAGTGTAGACCCTGTGTGATTTCAGATGTCTACATAGCTTTTGGCTTAGGTTTCACAAGTACTAGGGGGCTTAATTTGCACATTACCATTTCTCAATTTTCTCATAGGTGTCCCCTGGATGCCTGATTGTCTTGCAACCCTCTGTTGTGCCTCCATGCAGATATTGGGGAGACATCCTCCCTTTTGTCCCTCATCTAGCTATCTGTGACAGGTAGGTTTGTTGAACCAACATGGCCAATGAAGATATGTAGGTTCGTTGTGACTACATTGAAGGAAATTAATTGAAGGACAGAGATATAAATGGCTCTGTGATCCTCACCTCCCTCTCTCTTGCTCTTGGATCTTCGGACCAGTATGCAGTCAGCTTCCTTTCTTGCCTCAATTTGCAAGCTACACTACCCTTGGAACACCTAATCTGTGGACTGTGTTGCTGTAAGTTGAGGTTCCTTCAAGCCCTGCTACGCCACCCTACTAGAATATACATCTCTTAAACTGGGGATTATCAGACCCTGTCATCTGGCTGACTGTTGGTGACCTGCCTTGCTGTTTGCTGCCTGTGGCCACATAGCCTGCATTGCTCTACAGAGGCCCTCAAGACTCGAAGTACTATCAGTGTATTAGTTGTCGCACACAAGTGAGTTCCATTGAGCCATTCACCCTACTGTATAGATTAATTAACTCTCTATTTCCTATGTTAGATTTCTAATGCTATATGTGTGTGTCTATGTATGTGTGTGTGTGTGTGTGTGTATATATATATATATATATATATATATATATATATATATATATATAAAACTAGTGTCCCATCTTTCTTTTGTTTTATTTTGGGGGAATCACTGCCCTCTGGTGGTGGGAGTAGGAGGTCCAGCCTTGCTGCTGGACTTGAATCTCCAACCCAGTGGGCCGCAGTCCCGCGCACAACCACTATGCCACCGGGGCTCAGCTCCGCTATATTTCTCTAGAGGACCCTATCTAACACACTACCTCGTAAAACTAATACCTCAACCCTAAGAAGGAGGTACCATATATTTTTTTGGACCACAAGACACTCAAGACCATAAGACACACGCAGTTTTTAGAACAGGGAACAAGAAAAAAATTCTTAACCAAATAGTACTGGTATACTAAAATGTTTATTAAAATGAAGTAAAATATGGTAACATTTAACAGCATAAGCTTAACGGTGGTGTTAAGAACTATCATCACTTTCATTAAGAAATAAGGGGAGCCATGCACTCTACCGATCATGTGACCTGACTGACATTGAGAGTCCAAGAGGCAGAACTTCCCCAAACACACAGCAACCCCCAGCATGCAAACAGCAGTGCGCCAGTAAGTGGGTGCATAAGACCATAAACAAATGTTCTGGGACACCACACCTTTGGATCAAACCTAGTTTTTCCCCCACTTTGGGGTGGGGCTGGGGGGAGGGGGATGTGCCTCTTTTGGTCTTAGAAATATGGTCATATTTAGTACTCAGCATAAATCTAGTACAGAGGCATTTTTAGTTAATCTGATAGGTCATTGAAACCCAGAGAGGAAAACATTTGCTCAAGGTCACAGAACAAGTCACGTCTGCTCTTGTCCTTTGATCCACTCTATTTTCATGTCCTGCCTCCTAACCATAGATGCCTTTTGCCCACAAGAAATGCTTTCCTAACTTCACCAAGCTTCTCTTTCTTTAGAAAAGAATTACTGAAAAAATTGACTATTGATGTTCTTCCCCAACTTATAGGGGCCTCCTATCAACATATCATACTTAAATTATTTTTTGTTTAGTTATTCCATTCCTGTATGTGCCTTCAAGTTTCTGAAATATGTGTCTATTTTCTGTGTATCCAGATAAGTCAATGCATAACAGGTCCTCAATAAAATGATCTGTACCATTCATTCACAGATACTTTTAAATAATCACAAGCACTCATTAATATGCCAAGGACTAAACAGGAGACAGAAAACAAAGACAAATCCGTACCTGGGCCTTGCCTTTAAGACACATGCATCTACTTCAGATTTACCTTTTTTGATAAATATCCAATTGGATGTATGAATGGTACAAAGAAGAAGAATAGATGGACATCTAAAATAGAGGACTTGACCTAGTGAAAAAGTCAGTGGAAACTTCCCTGGGAAAGTATACTAAACTCTGAAACAAAAGTAAAAGTCAACCAGGGAGGCACAAGCATGAGAATAATAAGAAGAGGTAATTAAATTCTCAAGACTTATAGGATGAGGTCCTTTTTCCTGACATCTCCAGAGAAAGAATTCCTGCCAGAAAATCCAAGTCCCAAGTTTTCTACCAGCACCACTGAGTACACAATCCTTAGCTTAGCACATGAATTTTGAGTGTGAAATGAGAAAAATCCCCTTGAAGTACTCTGTATTGAATGTGGTGCAGAGATCCTGCTTGGGTAACACTAATGTGCTTTTGCCATGCTTTGAGAATGATGGGGAACAGCACTTCTGCTTCTTGACAGAGTGACAAATTAGCAGATGTAAACGGACTCTGAGCAGACTGAAACATACAGTACTACACTCTTCAAGGTAGCCGAGTATGATTGATTTCTGTCTGAATTGGCTCTCTAGATCTCTGTTTATTTGTCTGCTTAATTTACGTGATGAAGATTCTGGAGACGCACATTATCTCATGTACTTATAGATAATCTATTGGTTGAACTTGATGATCCATGTTTGTTTTGGATTTAATTCTTTCTCTTCCCTCCTCCCATCCTTTCTTATTCCTCCTTTCTCCCTTTTTATCTCATTACTTCTATTTTAGTATCACAACCATCTACCCACAATGGGTCAGGTGGTGTGTTAGATTCGGTTGACAAGAGAAAGAAATGCAGAGACATTCAGATGTGTATAAGAAACAGCTTTCTATCAAAGAGCAATTGTATATTAAGAAATCATCCCAGCCCAGTCCATATCAGGTCCACAAGTCTGATATTAGTTTATTTGTCCATAAATTCCTCCTCAGACTCACACAGCACATATAATTATGCCAAATACAGGAATATCACAGGACAGGCCAGTGGGTGAAAAGTAAATCTTGTGGATCCAATGCTGGTGGAAGTATCCTAGTACTGGCTTGGCTCTCCTCTTGGCTCTTGCAATTTTCTGAGTGTGGCTCCTCAACAGGAAGGTGAAATAGAGAGAGAGTATGGCCACTTCCAGAGAAAAACACAGAAAGTTTCTATAATCCTCATGAGAAGGCCACCCCCAAAAGAAGCTCATAAGACTGAGACCTGGATGACCTGTTAAACTCCACCTCTACATTTATTTATTTATTAACTTGACATGAAATTATGTAACTAACACAGGTGGTATTGTAAATCCTGAGAATACAGGGATGACGAGACAACAATGTTCTCATCCTCATGGAACTATCCAATTAACGGAGGAGAAATGCATGTAGAAATCCAAATAATTACACCTATAGCTTTGGAATTACAATGGGTATATCTGCAGTAAAGATCAGATTAATATGATGTGATTCACAGGTTAGCATAACCTTGTGAAAAGAACCTGACCATATCTGGAAGATCAGAGGAACACAGTGCAACTACATTCTAAGGGTGACCAGGAATTAGAAAGTAGAAAGTTAAGAATTGAGGAGCAGTATTTGCAATGATTTATAAGAGAAAATAAATAATGTCCTACTGGAGGTGTTCCACCTGATTAGAGTCCAACATTCAAGATAAGAGTGGCCAGAAGAAAGTGAGGCCAACAGACAGAAAACTGCTAAGGTCAGAACAATTGGTCACCTAGGAAATCTGAAGTTTATTGTAAGAACAGTGGTAATGGCATGATGCTGAAGTTCCTCCAACTGGTCCTCCAGACCACACTGTGTGAGTTGAAGCTCAAAAGAGGGAAAGATTCCTCACACGTGGATGCAGAGAGACTGGAAAATTGGGAATTATTCTGAGAGACATTAGTTTATATTCAATGGAAGTGGTGTGGCCCACAGACTGGGATGAGCATACAATTTCCAGTAGGAGACAGATGGAGAGGAAAGGGTATGCAATGGGATTGATTGTGGGGCCTCTTTTCATACATGTCATGCAACTTTGAGCTAGAGATTCAATAGGTCCTGCTATTGTGTGTATCAGACTTGAACTTTCCAAAAAGAAGTGGGGGCTAGAAGGTGAAGGACAAAAAGAAGCATTCACCATGCTCCTGGCTGGGATGCATGTCAGACATAATTATAGTGTGGGGAATGGTTTCCTCCAGATGATCACAAAGACACATGGGAAGTGCTTGCTCACCTTTCATGTGGCTATTTCTGCCAAATATTAGGAGGGGCCCATTGTAATTCACTTGTGACTGGTTAGCAAGGGTGTCTGAATAAGGTATTTTGTCCAGCTACTGGGCAATAGGCACTCACCTTTCTAGTAAATAATTGGGACAGTCCCTGTAGAGCCCTCTGTTTTTTTTCATAGATATAGTTCCATCTCTCTAGGACTAGTCTGAAGGATCTGTTGTCCTTGATGCTCTCTTCAAGAAGCAATTCCAGCACCTGTTGAATGGAAATCTGCTGTTGACTCCAAGGTCAGGCTAGGTCCTTCACCTGTGCATGTCTTGGTGTAGTGAGTGAGCTGTGGACCAGGGTATGCAACACAAGAATATCTTGTACCTGGGCCCAGATGTCTTTCCATTCCCATAAGACTTGCTGACCCACAAGGCAATTCTGTTTGCTTTTTAACAATATTGTGAGTCATTTGCATACAGTCCAGTTGTCCATGACCACAATGATAGGGCTGCGTTCATGGATGAGGACTTTCCAGGTCACCCTTAGCATGACTCTTGACTGCTTCACCCTCCTCACATCAATCCACAAACTATCTCTAGCTAGCTGGATATGATCTGCTGCTGCCCATTGGGTTTTCTTGCATCAGGCTGATTTGTCTGTGTATAGGTTCTACTCACATATGAGTTCAGTGCTTTCCTGTATGGGCGGCTCTGCACTTTGTGGATTGTCTGCTCAGTAACACATGCTTCTGGTCCGAGGGCCTGGTGTAGCATGGCACTCAGGAGGCCAACGGACATTCTGGTTCTCTTCTGCAGGTAGGCATGATTCTTTGCTAATATAGGGGATTGTGTCCCTCCTGACTGGTTTGGTGAAGAACTTTAACACAGCTCTTTAACACATATAAGTACATATGTACTTATTTAGTGTTTTCTTCCACAAGTTGGAAATTACTGTACACAATACAGAATTGTTTTTCCACAGTATTATATCAGATCTCTGTGCTTCCACAATGGGGACTAAAAACCCAAAGGAATATTCTGTCCTTGTTTCTGCTGACAGAATCTACAGTTATAGCTCTCCAGATAGCTAGTGACATACAATTCACACTCTTTCCTTAGTCCCTAAGGCTTGTATTTGTTGCACTGTTACTTTAGTGGCATTGGAATTCAGATCTGACTCACAGGACCAATCTCATATCACTATTTTCTTTAGTAACTGGTACTTGGGATATAAGATGAGGCCTTATGGAGATTGAAAGACTTTCAATGTGCTAACACACAGAAGGACATCTGTCTCTTTTATTTTAGTGAAGCAAAGGTTGACTTTGACCTAATTAATTAAATTCTCAGGGACCACCTTTGACTTACATGATCATATAGCTCAATAAATTGACCAATATTTGAGACCCATGTAGCTTGATATTATGGAGAGCCCATCTGTTCAACCTTAGGTATGCCACAAGATTTGGAATGGCAAATTTGTAGAAGGGCAAGAAAACCACCGTTTAACACGATACTACTAAGATAGCGGCACATATGCACCCCCACAGGTTTGGCCCACTTTTCTAGATCCTTTGCTTCTAGAAAATGGCGCACAGTGGGGCTGTGCCAATACCTTTGAGGAATGGCAGTGAAGATCTAACGTTTGCCCTACTTTTCAAAGGTGAACTCTTCCTGACTTGCAGTGGTATCCAACCCAACACTATGGATCTCCAGGATATCTCCAAGGCTAATGCACAGGGAAGCAGTGTTGAGCCCTGCCATGCGAGAGAAGGTTCCACTTTAATGGGTCCTTGATAGTCCAAAGAGCTACACTGGGGAATATCAGGCTTTCACCCAGACACAGCTGACTAGTCGTGGATAGAGCTGATGATATCAACTCTACCAAGCTCAGCTGAGGTGCCTGCGATTGCCTCAAGGCCCTCCCCATTTACAAAAGTCATTTCTTGATATTTAACACTGAGTGATGTGGGAGTATAGAGATAGGGATCTACTTGGCCCGCCCCCTGGACAGTGGACTCAACCATTTGAATTCACAGGTAGAATTCCCTCATGGGGGTCATGAGCCTCATGCCTCCGAGCAGGTCCACTCCCACACATACTCTGGGAGTAGGGAGCCACACACCTTGTTTTCTTGGGACGTGGAGCAGGGCAGAGGGCTGATTTTTCATGATTAGAATCACTTGGGACACTTCTACTGAGCTGCCTTTGTAACCATCATGGTGTTACATATGCCCAGAAACTTAGGAAGATTGTCCTGAATCACGCTTCCCCAGCATTTCCCAGGTGTAATAACCAGGCAGCAGCAGAGTCCCTCTCCTTCTACCTCAATTGGCTAGCTGCCGTGCTCTGGAGATCTACATCCAGTGGCCAGTGTTAGTTTGTCTTAACATTGGTCACTATAATAGACCAGTCCTCCAAAGGGAGAACTTCCATTTCTTCCTCTCACTATTCCCTCCTGAATCTATGGAGGAACCCAGGGGATCCTAGTGCTAGAAGATCTGGTTTGTCCTCAAGTTTACTTTCGTCACTTGTTGCCAAAGCAGGTGTCACTCTCTCACCTTTTCTAAGCAGTAATGCCAGGTTGTCTGCTGCCTAGAGGCGATTAACGAACATCTCCTTATCTGTAACTTGAACTACTGTTACTCCTCTTTCTAATATCCCTTTCTCTTCCAGATGTTGCACCTTCAGTCATGTGGGTGAATCAGCTTCCATGGCTATGTACACAGCACATGAAAGGGTATTACAGTAAACATGCAGTGGTATATTTCTTAGTTTTATCCACTCCTGGAGCAAATTTGTGGTGTTTGGGGGATTCACATCCATACTCACAGGTAGGTCTCCAGGTTTCTATTAGCTGTGTGAAGGAGCCAAGCATGGAGGAGGCCTTTGGACATTCCAGGATCCCCTCTCCCCACTTCCTTCACACATCCCATATTTGAGGTCCTAGGATTTATTTACTTTTGAAGTCCTGGCTGACCTTCCAGTGTTTTATGTTCAAGTCCCAAAGAGGAAGAGACTCTCGATATGTAGATGCTGAGAAAGCAAATAATGGACTAGGAAGCAAACTGGGAAACATCATTGCATTTGTATTGCAGGATTGCAGACTGGGGCAAGCAGTGCTGGGTATAGCAGTGGCCAGATGGATATAGAAAGATCCACTGTGGGGGCTCATGGGGAGGCTTCTTTTTTATACTGGTGAAAGAAGCATCAGTGAGGTGAGCTACTGAACAAAGGTATCCCTAAGTCATTGTTAGACTATCTCTCTTATAAGGATTGGAAGGGAGGGAAGCAAGAAGAAGCATTCACATGACCTCTGGCTGTCTTGAATGTCCTTTTTTCAGAGTGAGTGGTGGGGAAAAGGTGTTCTCCAGGTGGGCCCAAAAACACATGAGGAATGCCTGTTTAGTTGAACTGTGACCATTTTAGAGCATTAACTAGTGTTCCTACAAATGTTTTAATTTCTCTAAAACCCTCCACAATAATTTATGAAAAATTATTTCCTTAAGTACTTATGCCTACAGTGACCTACTCTAGATTCCCTCCTCACTTTCATAAATAGGGCATGATTGTAGATGGTGCCAATTTGGAAAGTTGCTTTTGGCAGCCAGGGCTGCAGCTGACACTGTCCATTGCATTATTGATCCTACCATAAGGGAGGAGTTGGCCGTGTAGTTAAGGTGATGTACTGCTATTGACCCAAATGTGAATCCACTGGAATGATAAGCAAAGCCCTCCCACTGGCCATGCACCCAGCTATCCAGTCACAGTGGGAACACCACCACCCTGAAGGCAAGTATGCCTGCCCTTAAAGAGCAGCTGAGTCAATGGCCCCATTCATCAGTCTGCCCACACCTTCTGGGTCTCCTTTCTCCAGAGATATATGGCAGGATATCCATATATGTGGTCGTCAGTGGAAAACCATGGAATGGATGGGGGTGGCTGGAAAATACCTTTCTTTTTGCAAATTTATGGAAAGCAAATATTGTAGTTCTCCTCCCGCCTGACACTAAATATAGCAGGTAACAGATCCTCCTTTTAAAACTGAAAACGGACATTGCTTTTTTTTTTTTTCTTCATCAAGAAGAAATAGCAAAAACACAGGAGTCTGCTACAATCATTGAGTGTTGATTCAAAGGCCAGTTCTTTCTAGCTAGGACCAAAAGCCAGCCATGCAGAGATGGCTGTCATGCAGCCTTAACTCAGAACTTATCATTAATAATGACATGTCCATGTTCAGCACATTCCTCCCAACCCTACAAGTCCTAGCTCCATGGATATTCCTTTCCCCCTACTTCCTGAACAGCAACCCCATTCTCTTGTGTATTCTTGCCATCAATCTTGGTCCCTGCAGATGTAACAGAGCTACTTGATATTGACGTGGTAAAACTTCAATTTTCATGAAAATCAGCACCTTATCTATTCCAAGACTTCTGTCTTAGCATGAGTGGCATTTTGGGTCAAGTAACTTGTTATTATAGAGGCTCTCTGTGCACTGTGTCCTATTTAGCAACAGCCCTGGTCTTGACCCACTACATACCGATAGTACTCTTCCTACCCTACCCAGGAGCTCTGGCAATCAAAAATGTCACCAGATAACTTCTCAATATTGCCGCCAACGAGCCAACAGAGGCCTAGGTTGAGAATCAGGAAGGAAAGAGGAAGACTCTTAATGGTAGAGCATGATACAGCTGGGAGCTAAGGGGTTCTTCTTTCCTCAGTGGCCCGTTCAGACATACACACAAGAGTGCTAAATGTTACTTCTTTACCGTCCACTGTGTGAAACCTTGAGTTGGCTGTATGCATTTCCTCTAGTCGTCTTAATTAAATGACTATTAGGGGGCTGAACCCTGGTGGTGTAGTGGTTGTGTGCGGGACTGAGACCCACTGGGTTTGAGGTTCAAAGCCAGCAGCAGCTCTCCAGGAGCAAGGCTGGGCCTCCTACTTCCACCAGAGGGCAGTGATGCCCACCCCCAAAAATGATTATTATGAGGGGACTTCAAAGAGTTTGTGGATAAATTTCAGTATCTCTCAAGGCCATGAATTCTCTGGACCTTCTTTATGTGAAATGCTCACAACTTTTAAGAAGCTTATTTATAGTTTGTGCTCCTTGCTTGGCACTCACAGTGGAAAAGGAAGGGCACAGTTGCCTTTTTCTCTCCCCCACCCCCTGCTGAGAGCCTCAGCTCCTCCACCCACTCCAGATCCTGCCGCCGGCTGCTCCAGGGTTGAAGTGTAAAGACAGAGAAGAGGAAAAGGCCAGGGAACGTTTCCTTGTATCGTTACTGAGAAGGACAGCACAGGACCAGGCAGGGATTCATCTGACTGTATGTAGGGTCACTACAATTTGGAATCAACTTAATGCCAGCTGGCAAGTACACAGATACTGGTATAGTTTATCATTGTTTACAGAGGGCTCAGGACAGGATCATGAAACGGAGTGTGCTAAAGGTTCAAGGCTAAGGGTTTCTTGAAGCATGCTTTGTGCATTCCTCACGGATACTCCTTCATCATTAGAGTGTTCCCCCGGCCCCCACCATCCACAACTTCCTGTTGTCTCACTGAGACTTTCTCTTTTAGAGTCCCAACATCCATTCCATTTTCTTCTTGGACAGAGTCTCTTAGGAGAGCTTCCAACTAGCTCATTTCTCTTGACAGCCATCTGGTCCAATAAACTTCTGAGAGAACAGTTCATTTTCAGTTCAATGTCCCCTCTTCATCTTACCTGAACAAATACTAGAGGGTTTGTTTTTTTTTTCCTTCCTTAGGCATTAGCAGACATGAACTACTTGCCCACAGCTTCAGTGTTCTTAAGACCTAGCCTTGGAGTCTGCATGAAGGTGGAATGGCTTGGCACTCTCTTCTCAATGAGGAGCTCTATCAATATGGGTGCTGTTGCTGGGTGCCATTGCATGGGGTTGGATGCACAGTGACCCTGCGTACAGCACAAGGAAACACTGTCAGATCCTGTGCTCTTCTTCTCAGTAATGACTGGGTAGAAAAGATCACCCCACGTTAATAATTTTAATCAATTAAAAACATTTTATGGACTTTAAAAACCCCTAACTTTAATACACCATTATAGAAATCAGGGTCACTATGTTGCAAACCACTATGGCTATCATTTGCATTGAAGTACTCTAAAAAAACACAAGCAAATCAGTTTCCAAGTCCATTTTGACTTATGACAGCTCCACGTGTTTATAGAATAGAACTGAACTTGAAGCTTTCTTGGCTATAATATTTACAGAAGCAGATCCCCAAGCTTTGCGTGCAGGGTGCTTCTGGGTGGGTTTGAATGGCCAACCTCTCAATTAGTAGTTCAATGGAAACCATTTACACCACTCCGGGGCTTTTGAAATCTTCTAATGATGAAACAGCAAATGAAGTCAGAAAACAATGTTAGAATACCTGGAAGAACAGCATAGTTTGGTCTTTATGGTACTTATGTTTTATGGCAACTTGGGCAGGCCAGGTATGACTGTGATATGATCTAACATAGTGGGATCACCTCCATGATGGGATCTTCTGTGAAGCAGTCAAACTGCTCATGGAGTCACAGTCTTGGTACAATTGAGGAAGCTTTCACTATACTCAGTATAGATTGGCAGTGTGGAAGCTACTTCATCTCCACTCAATTGGATCCTGCATCTGGTTCATCCTCCTGTTATATCATCTACAGTTCCCAGGAGGCGTCAGCCAATTTCCAACCTTGCATCCTTTGGTAAATTTCACATTCTTTCAGCTAGGCATCCTTCAGCAGCTGGTCTTCCTGCTTCCTATTGGTCAGCCCCTGCTGTTACAAGAGTCAGGAGAAACCTTCAACTTACATTTGACCAAAGCATTGAATCAGACTGGATTCACCTAATTCTAAAATTATGAGAATCATTTCTTGATATATAAATCTTTCTCTACACATGCTCATACACAAGCCACAGCATTTTGCTTCTCTAAAGAACACAGCATAAGACAGCCCTTAATTCAATTGTAGAAATAGAAGATTTCATCAACTGTCTTGAAGTTCTGATGATGACCATTCAGAGGAAAAAAATACAGGACACTGGCTCATTTTGAATGTTGCTGCTGTTTCGTGCAGTACTGTCAGTTCCAACCAGCTCCTAGACACGCTGTGTACAACAGAAGAAACACTGTGAGTCCCGCACCATCTCCACAGTTGCCACACTAGAGTGCCTTGTTGCAGTCACAGTGTCAAACCACCTCATGAAGGGTCTTCCTCTTTCTCATTCTCTCTCTCTTATCAAGCATGGCGTTCTTTCCCAGAGAATGGTCTCTCGGGAAGCACTCTGGACCAACTTCTTTCAAGATAGATTTTTTTTCTCTTTTGTTAGTCAGTGACTCTTTCAAAATTCTTCACCAGCACCATAATGCAAAAGTCTCAATTCTTCTGTTGTCATCCTTATATGTTGTCAGATGTCACAGGCACATGATGCAACTGAAAATACCACGAGTTGAGGCAAACGCCACCTTAGTTTTTAAAATGAAACCTTTTTGCTTCAGTACTTTAAGGTGCTGCTATGCAGAACACTTGCCTTTTGGTCTTTTGATGGTTGCTCTTGAGAACCACACACATATAATCTTTGACAATGCCCATTTTTCTCTGATTATAATGATGTGATTCAATGGCTCATTTGTGAGGATTCTGTTATTCTTTACATTGAGCTACAATCCATAATGAAGGCTGTAACATGCATTTTTAAAAATTTTATTAGCATACACCCATATATCATACAATTCTATTGTTCAATCAGTCAAATTAAGAAGTTATTAAACCATTGCAGTCAATTTCATATGACATTTTCTTATACTAGTTGTTGTTTGCTCCCTTCTTCACCCCAAACACCCCTGTCATGGCCCTACATAATTATTAATTTAGTTCCTGTGGCAAGAGATTGTCTTATCCTGGATTTCATATCCAGAAAATCATACAAAGCACAAACAAGTAGCAAACAACAATCATTTCTTGGTGTTTTGGCTAAGATCAATTGAAGAAACAAACAACAACCCAATAAAAACAAAAAATGAATAATGACAGAATGAAACAAAAACCTCAATTGAAAGGAAAGCAGAAAATATTAAAAACTGAAATAACTTCTAAATGGGTCAAAAGGGAGATCAAATGGTAAGGTGCTACATTTTAACCTAACGCCTTCCATAATTGACTTTACAATAACCTCTGTTTGGTAACAAAGCTTTTTCATAGCTCTGGACTAGGATCAGAGGGATCCACCTCAAGCTTAATCTAGTGATCACTGCTTTCATTCCACTTCGAATTCTCCCCTCTCCCAGACATCAGTGGAGGAAGGGAGACTTGAAGGGCCAAATCATTAGCAGTGACAAATGTCATGATATGGAGCTCACCTCTAGTTCACTGGTCACCCACACCTCTAGACCTCCCTTCTTTTCTGGTCATTCACAGTCTCAAATTATCCTGCATGAATCACACAGAGAAGTTTTTTGAGGATTATGACATTTGTAGGATTATGACACTTTCCAGACTATCTAGTCTCTAGGGAAGCTCCATTTTCTGTTTACTAATTCTAGGGAGAATTTAACCAGTCCATGGCCACAAACTCGGCTTCAAAGCACTTGTTAAAAACATGTCAATGTTTTTGATTTTTCACATTAACTGAAGATAAAGGCCTTTTTTATTTCCTTCATATGTATATATGGTCTTTTGATCTTTTTCAGAAGATATAAAGAAGGAAGTATGAACATCATAACTTTTATTTTTATTTACCTGTTGTCTTAGGCAGGGTTCTCCAGAGAAACAAAATCAGGATATTATATATATATATATACATATACATATATATACACACACACATATATATACATATATATAGAGAGAGGAGAAGGAATAATAAAACAGCTAATTAGTCCACACAGCAGTACAGAAGGCTCAATTCAACTTATTTTCATGCAAGAGTTAATATACTGATGGTTCTTCAATTCTGGAGCACTGTCGATTCAAAGTCAAGGAATCAGAAAGTGTAGTCTGCCCTCAGGGATGACAGACTGAGCTAGCTTGAGAAGCAGCAGACAGTCAGGTGGGGAAGCAAGAGTCAGTAGTGAGGGAATTTAGCCAAGTAGGTCCGTGGGGTGTCAAGCTCTATAGTGAATGCACAGCAACACAAGATCCAACAGCAAGGCAAAGCAGGTCTTGAAGAAATGTCAAGCTCTAGCATTGTACAGCAAGGCAATATGACCCACAGGTTGGCTCCATCCACAGGTAGTGCAGCACACAGGCAAAGAGCTGATTCAACCACAGCATGCTGGTCTGATCACAAGGGAGAAAGAGAAACAGTATGCCAGCCTCAGAAAGCATTTATCTCAGTCGCCCTCCAATCAAGCAGTGACCTTATTCAACTCCACCCACATGTCTTATGGAGGCCTACTTACTTGGCACAATAAAATTAACTACCACTCCTGTCTTTAAGCCAAAGTATCTTTGGATACTCAGCAGACCTCGTGGTAAGCATGAACCATATTCTTACAACTATTTGCCCTTTCCTTTGCTCTGCTTCTACAATGTGGTGAGTTACCTGTATGACTCTTCTAACCACAGCCTCTGCTACTCCCAAAGACCTTTGTCTTCCTAATGGGTCTGGGTAAGAAGTTTGGGGAATGTACTAATTATGTGATTTGCTTATGACTGACTACCATTCTGCTGAGTTTAAAGGGAAAGATGGCAGAAATAGGAAGTAGACTCTCACTATCAGGAAGAGCCATGGGTGGAGAACATCTTTGGACCTTGTGATTGTAGGGAACCTCCTTGATCTGGAAGTCAGCTGTGGTACAAGAGGGGCAACAGAGGAGCAAGAGCAACAGAACCAGGAGCCAGAGCGTACAAAGGGATGGATTCCCCAGTGTGCAGAGCTTTAAAGTCATGTGCTCTTGGCAAAGAGACTGGCTTCTGTAGTGGGATACAACTAGATTCTTAATTTGGAGAGTTATCAGTGGTATTTGAACTGAATTCCTGCACTTTGAGGCTTACAGTAGAGTGGCATGCCCTTTGGGGATTTATTAACAGCTATAGAACAACTTTCAGCTTGTGCTGACTGAACAGTTGTATCCTGAGTACTTCTCGTCTGTATGACTCCTTCTCATTTCCATAATAAACTCCTTAATCTCCAGCATTATATGTGAGTTCTGTGTTGCCTTTGCAATAAATTATAAAACCCGTTAAAAAGTAGACTGAGTACTTTGTGAGACAAAATAACTTCCCAGTAAAGAAAAGTCATGCTGAACAGGTGGGGAAGAATGACAGTTGTGCTGAGAAGAGAACACACCTACTCGAGTCGCTCTAGCTTGCTGTGAACCTCTGTATTTATTTCATCTCCTTCGGTGAATGATGATCATTTTGAAAGGCATAGATACTACAAAAGGGAGCCCTAGTTGCTCCACAAGTTAGGTGTTGTGCTGCCAACTGCAAGGTTGGCAGTTCAAAACTACCAACTGCTCCACAGAGGAACCATAAAGTAATCTGGTCCTAAGAGGATTTACCGTCTCAGAGGTCCTTTATGGGATTGCTCTGAGTGGTCATTGACCTGATGGCAGTGGGCTTTGAGTTATATCCCCTGACACTTACACTAAATCCTGAGAGACAATAAAATTTACCTACAGTCAGGCTCATCATGCCCTCTTTTGTACTAATTCTGTATTTCAAACAAATTCTATCACAGTATCTTATAGAAAAATAGTATACTCCATCTTATGATAAGTCATGTCATATGTGAGGGTGCTTCAAGGAGTCTGTGGGGGAAGTCTGTGCTTCCATTTTTTAAAAAAAATGTTTGGAATCCCCTTGTATTAGAAAATATTAGTCTCCCACCAACCTAGGAGCACCTCCAGGGCCAGCACGCTGTAACTCCATAAACAATGGCCAATTTGTTGAAATGAAGAACTCATTTTCCCAAGCAAATTCCCAGGTCCAGCCCCGTTTCCTCCATAACTTCTTTTACTTACAAGCGCTTCCCCAGACAAGGCTCTCCTCCCTGGGGATACATAAAGCAGCCAAGTAAGGCCTGTGATCTTTGTGTAGGCAGCAGCATCAAGGAGAATGACCACAATAAAGATGGTCCGCTTAGATCTGCAGCTGAAAACTTTCAGCTTTTTCTATTTCTGTTCACAATTCAACCTTCCTGATCTGCTCAGGCCCCAAATACATGAGCAAGCAAGAATGAAAAATCGAGTAACAAGTTTAAAATGACTATGCTCAGACTCTCCATCCTGTCTCTGGAGGCAACCCCTGGAAAACCTGTGTCACCTTTTTGAGTAAAGCTGTCTGTCTCTCCTCCCTTCTTTTTCCTCCCTCTAACGCCTGGAAGCAAGCTTTGGGTGGGGCTACACCTCCCTTGAGAGACTCAGACTGCTATTTTGAGGACTCCAAGCTTCAAATGGTTGAATTCTGATTAGGCTGCATATTAATTGGAAATGCTGAATCCCAGGAGGATGGCTGAAGGCCAAGTGGTAGCTTGCACTTGGCTAAATATTAGAAAGCAGCCAATGGTCACATCAGGCTGCTTCAAATCCTGCCACTTTCCAGGCATGTGGCTGAGGACAAATTATTTACTCCCCCAGCACCTTCATTTTCCTGTGTCAATTGGGCTGAATGAAAAGCACCCATCTCACATGATCATACATGAATAACAATTAATGTAATTTCTATCACAGCATAAGCCCTTGGTAAGCACTAAATAAGTAGTATTCACAAGGAGTCTCTGGATGGTGCAAATGGTTAAGGAACTTGACTACTAACAAAGAGGTGAAAAGTTCAAGTCCACCCAGTGGTGTCTTGGAAGATCTGGTAAGATACTGGGATTCCACCCACTGAAAGTCCTTCAGAGAACATTTTTATTCCAACATACTCATACGGAGTCATCAGGAGCCAACCACTTGACAGTAACTGTCAATGAACAGAAAATCTACCCCATCCACATGACCCTACTTTCTCACCTGGAATGCTCAGTCACAATTCAGTGCCCTTCACTTGGCCTACATTGTACCACCAAACCACTGAAGCTGGTGGTATTTAGTAACACTATTTTTAAATAATAAAACTCAGATCCAGAGAATTGCACAAATTGTCCAAGGTAGCACCAACAGAAAGTAAAGCAGCAAAGCTCACATATCTTGATGCCAAAGCTTTTGCTTTTAAACTCTAAGATCACTGATTCCAACACATATGCTCTTAAACACCCAGTCACCCAAGAAATCACACCATATCACCACACCTATCAAATTCCCCAGTCTACTCTTACACCAGGTTGATAAAGACACATCCATGTTTGCCAAGTCACTGGATGTCTCTTCACTGGGGAGGGCATCTTCAGTAGAGAATTTCCATCCCTTACTCAAGACTCCTATATTTTTTGTGCTGTGAAGTCTTCTTTGACCTCCCCAGCTCCCAATCTGTTAGAATTTGTCCCTTTCTCATGTGTAGTCTTAGTTTTGGATTTTTTGGACAGTTTTATTAGCATTTCATCCACGTGTCATACAACGTGATAACTCAATCATATCTAGAAGAGGTATATATTACTATCAGCACATTCAATTCTAGAACATTCTCTTCTTTGTATTCATGGTGATTCATGGATTTTTTTTTCTAATTGTGTCAAAAACATACAGAACTAAGCATTCTCTAATTCCACAACCTTTATACTCCATGGTTTTTCTTTTCTCCATCTCAATTAGTACTTCTAACCTATGGAATTTATGTTTGTGTTGTAGTTGGTATACATCGGGCTACTTAACCCAGTCAGAAAACACCAGATGCTCCATGGAAAACAGAGGAGACTTACTCCCTCAAAGAAATAGAGTTTCAGAAACTCTCTGTGGCAGTTCTAGCCTATCTCATAAGGTCACTAGGAGTCTGCATCAACTCAATGGCAGTGGGCAGCGTTTGGAGTCTCTATTCCTAACTTACATCCTCAGAACAAGGTCTGTGTCTTGTCTCTGTAAATTCTTCCCCAGGTGTCTAGAGCATCTGAGTAAATGTGTTTTGAATGAATGGTCACACCGAAGACTTCAATTCACTGAAAATCAGTTATGTAATACATTGGGCCAAGGCCTTTTCATATGTTTCTGATTTAACTCTCACAATTTTGCTTCAGGGTAAGTACTGTCATCCCCCCCTCCCACTTTATAGATGAGGACTCTGAGCTGCAGAATGATGAAACAACTTTCCAAGATTTTATTTCCAATGGCTGGGTGGTGAATCCCATTGACTTGTGCCCCACTTCAAATCTGTGAAGAAGTCCTGTGGCACAATCATTGTTAGTCTGCTCACTGAAAGGGTAGCAGTGCTAATCCAGAGACAGGTTCTTCTGGAATAAGACCTAGTGACCTTCACCTATAAGGATAACAGGTAGGAAAACCCTTTAAGGAAGTGTTACTCCTCAGATTGGATTGCTGGGACTCAAAAATTTATTCAATGGTTCTCAGCCACAACAATGAACAAGTCTAAATTTTTTTTTCCTTTTCCATATAGAAGACACCTGCATTTCCCCTAAGATACCTTGGCATCCTGTTCACATGTGTACAGAAAAGGCATGGCATCACTGCCTGGTATCCAGCGATGAAGGCTTCCCTCTGAAAAGTCAGCATTTTCTATACTACAGAAACTCTTTTGAATACACACACTTCCCTGACAGGAGCATCACTGTGCATCCTCATCAGCTGTCCCCTTCATCAAAACTGAGGGCAAAGACAGATGCTGAAGTGAACGAAGAGGAGGATAAAGAGGAACAAAAGGAGGGAAAGGGCCATGGAAGGATAGAGGAAAACTCCACTATCCCCCACTGGTAGTAGGCAGTCAAGGAGCAAGTCCAGGGCCCTCCCTGTCTGTCTCTGAAGTCATCCTGGAAGCACTCCGACACTTTGGCTCGCCAAGGATTATCCCGTCTCTCAGGAAGGTGCTGCCTCCACTTGGCTGCATGCCCTCTATTCCCAGAAGCTGAGCCAACCCCAGTGCTGACTCAATTGTCCCCTCACACTTGGTATAAATCCACTCCATTGACCTTTCTCTTTGCCTCACTATGAAAAATTGTATTTATCTCTGTACCCCTACCACAGAACACAGACACTGTAAGAGAGTTAGTGCTTTGTCAATGCCGCTATTTACTGGAAGGTCAATAAGGTAAAGAGTGGGACAGGGGTAGGGGGTCATAGATGTCACAAGCAGATGCACATGGATTTAATATTAAATTTAGTCTTTGTGATACCTGGAGCAATCACACTACATCCTCAAACCTTTTCCAATTGGGGATAAGAGTTTCTGTTTCAAGACGGTTGGGAATCACATAAGATAATCCAAGTGAAAATAGGGCAATAAGTAATTACTATTGTGGCCAAGTAGTCTAATATTCCAATAGCAGGATTACCATTCTTAGACTCTTCGGACCAGAGACCAATTTAGAGGGTTGATGTATGAAGCCCACCCAAAGCTTCTTGTGGGTTTAAGAAGTCCTCGTGGTGCAGTAATTATACATTGGTTCAATAGCCACGATGTCTACGGTTTGAACCCACCTGTCATTCTATGGGGGAAAGATGAGACTTTCTGCTTCTGTAAAGGTTTGCAGCCTTGAAACCCCACAGGGAGAGTTCTAATCTGTCCTATCGGGTCACTGGGAATTGGAATTTACTCAATGGCAGTGAATGAATAAGGTTCTGGGGTGGGACAAACAGTAAAGGACTTGGTTTTTAGCCAAAAGTTTAATGGTTTGAATACAGAGATACCTCAAAAGAAAAGCCTAGTGATGCCAAACCACATGGACCACAGTTCTCCGCTGACATATGGCGCTGTCACCAAGAACCAGAATCACGTCAACAGCAACTCTCTTCTGAGTGTACAAAAAGATATCATCTGGAATACATAGTGATCATTCATTCTCTTATATCATTTGATTCAGAAAACATATATGTATTTGCCAAGTTCCATGATGCCAAGCTCCAAGTTCCAGGAAAGTATCCTGAGTCAAAACATACTTTCAGTATATCAAGGCTTCTTGATTGGTGGGAGAAAAAGACAATACATTGTGCTATTATAGTTGGGATAGTAATTGAAACAGAAAGAACAGGAAATGAGAAAAGCCTAAAACAGGGAATTAATAGCAATGCTTAAGAAGAATGAAAAATGAGATGTGAAAATAATAAAATTTATAATTTATCAAGGGTTCATGAGGGTGGGAGAATGGTGCAAGGAGGGAAAAAACAAGGAGCTGATACCAAGGACTCAAGTAGAAAGATAATGTTTTAAGGATGGCAAAATATGTACGAATGTCCTCAACATAACGGATGCATGGATTATGATAAGAGTTGTAAGAGTCCCCAATAAAAGTATTCAATAAATAAATAAGTTTAAAGTCATTCTAGTGAAAGCTTTTCTGGAGCTGCAGCTACCTGACACTAGTGGTCTCATAGACACTGGTTGCTGGCATCATTTCTGGGATTCCCCTGATTGTGTATTGATTCCCTGCAAGTCTTTCTCTTTGCCATTCTCTTCCTCTCTACATTTTGCTGCAGCTGGACTCTCTTTCTGTATGAAAGAGTTAGTGCTCATCCTTCAAGATTCAGTTCGTACACTACCTCCCTCTGAGTTGACTGCATTAAATGCTCCAACTTTGGGATCCCACAGCGCTAACTTTCCAATGCTAGTAGAATTTATTGAAACTCTTTATTTCATATTTTCACAAGCAAATCTCAAATGAGCTGATTTCAAGGTCTTGCACCCCTACACCATGAATGCCTAATATTTATATTCTCTATATCTATTGACTAATAACTTCATGCCGTGACTATGCTGTGCAAGGTTATTGATGTGATACGTATTATTTTAATGAAGTAGCCTGCCCTGGTGATGACATTGGTTTCACTTGCTATCTGCAAGGTCTAACACTCTGTGAGAGAGAGATGAGGCTTTCTGCTCCTGCAAAGACATACAACTTCTAAAACCCACAAGAGTTGTTCTACCTTGACCTACAGAGTCACCAGGAATCAGAATGCACTCGCTGGCCGTGAGTTTGAGATGTGAACTTTCCAAAGATCACAGGTACATGTGGCAGAGATTGTACTCAGGACCAAGCCCTTCTAGTTCAAAAGCCTGTATTTTTAAATATACTCTACCCATTTTCAAAACATTAAGCAAACACATGAATATAGACTAGGGCAGGCTAACTAATGACCGCCTATGAATGGTCCTTTTAGGAAGATGAAACAAAGGAAGATTTCACATGCAGAAAAGCTAAAGCTTGTGTAACCATGAAAGCAGGGATCAGAGTGATGCAGCCACAAGCCAGTGAGTGCCAGCAGTGAGCAGTAACGAGAAGAAGGAATTGATTTCACCTTTGGGCATCCAGAGGAATTAAAGATCAGTCAACGTCTTAATTTCAGCCCAGCAATACTTGGTTGTAATTTTGATGCCCCAAACTGTGAGAAAGAGATTTTTGTTCTTTTCAGTCATCAGATTTGTTACAATAGTCATGAGAAACTAACATGGGTAGATAAATGCATGCATTTTTAGAAAAAAATGAATAAATAAGTCATGAATGTATTGAAGAATGAATGATCCTTACCATACATCAACAAGCACACATTTCCAGAGTAACTTCACCCCACTCCACCCCACCCCACCCCCAGCCAAATGTACAGGTTAGAAAACAAGGACGAAGAGCTTACATGACATTGACAAAACTATCAGTTAATATGCAAAGTAGATGAGAGTGATCTCCAGATCTCCTGGTTTTTAAGTCAGAGCCATTTCTACCCAAGCGTACTTTCTCCTCCCTTGATAATAACAATGATATTAAAAGATAAGAGGATCTATTAGTAACATTTTTGAAACAAAGTTTAAATATCCATTTCACTTCACCTCTCTGTCTAGGTAATGTACATTTGGTGATGGCCTATCTGTACATCTTCGGGCACCAGGCTGTAAAGTGCCCGCAGTGCAGAGACGACCATCATAACGTTATTCTTAGTCTCTCACATGGTGTCTCACACCTAGCAGTATTTAGTAAATGCTTGACTTGCTAAAAGCAGAAATGACTCAAAGAAATTCAGTATTAGATTTTGTGAAAATTGTGATTTAGTGTGGCTTCCCCCTCTCATTATGAGATTGGATGAGTGGGGCACTAAAATAGGTAAAAATAACTTCTAAGCAGGTGGACAATATTAGTCTGTCTTTTCATGATAGCTGTATGTGTCTTCACTATTAGTTGAATATGCTTTGAAAGGTGACAATTTTTCCCATGTCTCTGCATCGTTCCTCTCATGCAAGTCTTCAATACGCCTGCATTGATGGTGATCGCGTGGGAGAAAGATGAAGCTACTTGCTCCTGTGAAGATTTACAGCCTCATAAACCCTACCGATGGTTGCTATGCTTCAACACAGGCTCAATAGTGGGCCTTGATTTGGGAGTTTTTGTTTCCGCTGTTGTTGTATGGGAACAAGATATGGCAGTGTCCTTTCATTGGGAAGACAGCTTTGGAAAGTCTGTGGAGCTGTTCTACTCTGTCGTATCAAGTTTCTGTGTCAAAATGAGCTCAACGGCAGGGAGTAGAGGCAGAGTGATCCCATCTCTCTAACTGAGAATGAAAACTTTAATGTGTCTAGGACTCAAATGCGACTACCCACTTCCGGTGACTTGGTGTGATGGCTATAAGCTGAATATAAGGAGAATTTGCACCATTTTAGCCACCGTGCATTTCCATCACTCTCAGTAATTGAGAGCTAACTCTGGTTTCCTTGGGGAAGAATTACTTATGGAAGAGTCATGCTTTCAGGATGTGAAGTTCCTGGTTGAAAGGCCTCTGTTAATTTATAGACTGTCATAAATCAGCAGGAGAAGAAATATTGGCTCACAATCCATGGAAGAAAAAGACATCCTTCAAGACCAAATGAAAACCAGGCCACAGCCTAAGAATGATTTAAGATTGTGGCCTCACTTCCCTGTCCCTTGCCGATTTAGGTTCCTTGGGTCTTCACTGCTTAAACCAAGGCAGGGAAAGATTTTCCACTGGGCAGTGGATCACAACTGAGAAGAATACACAATGTTATTCAGTTAATGAGCTATCACATCAATGCAGCTCTCTCCAGTAGAGTAATGTCATGATCCTGCTAATTGTCTGTGGCCATCTTACAGAACAAGGCCTGTACTTATAGATGAATGCTCCAGGTATTGGTTTAACATCTGCATTCTTTGCTTTGATCGAGAACTCAGAAGATGAATCCTGTACGTAAAGGAAAAATAAAAGGAATGTGAAATTATTACAGAATCTAGACTTACTGGACCTGCTGAAGAAACTCCTGGAAACATATCTTTAAACCCTGAACAGACATGCGTTCCTGAAGTGATCTTTAAACTAAACAACAACTTATCTAAATTGGTAAAGTATATTTTCCTAAGCATTGTGCTCTATTAAAGGATTACCCATCAACTTGATCGCAGTAACAGTGAAGCAAAAGTGAGAAACTTGGGGCCAATATACCTTATAGTCAGGGACGCTGGAACAATAGGGGAACATGTAAAGGAAGTAACCAGTGTCATTGAACTGTCCAGACAGAAGCCAATAAACAGCATATGTTCTGTTGTGAAGATTTTTATGACATCCACACACACTGGGATTCTTAGCTTAGACCTGTCTAGGAGAATGTTCTTGTGGAGATGGGAGCCAGGGGAAAAGCAGAAACTTGTATGAGGCAGTGCTTAAAATTCGTACAACCCATTGCTATCAAATCAATTCTAACACTGCATAAAGTATGAATTCAACCAGTAGATAATATTTAGTGTCTACATATTTTATTGCACACACTAATGTAGTGCAATACAGAAAATTATAGGAAATTACTTCTGAAAGCACAAAAGAAAGTGTTAGAAACTGATTGTCTGGAAATGATACTATTCTCTATATATAATTTGTGATTTCTGGTCAAGGGACCTGGTATTTTGGATAAAGTTCTACATGAAATGCTAGAGAGATTAGCAGCCTACTCACATGATGCTTCTACTTGAGAGGAAAAGTCAAGGCAAGGGAAGAGAAAATTAAATGTGGCCTGATGACAGGGGAAATAGAGATATAGTCTATAAGAACTGAGTGAATCTGTCAAAACTCACTCAACATTGAGTAGAAGCTTCCCAGTTGAAGTTTAGAACAATTATGAAACAATGGCATTTTTAAAAAATCATTTTGAGTAGTTGCAAAAGGGACATTGGATAAAAAATATGGGTTTGTATAAAGGGTAATACATTAGAATGCATTTGAGTGGACATGGGAAATAGGGATTTTTTTATGCTATGTTCTACTAACTGGTCAGACTGAACCAGAGACTATAAGAGGCAACATTGAGCAGAGAAAGGAGACTGAAAAGTAACTAATGGTCCCATTCTCTCACGAACCTTATTGTGTGACGTAAAGCCATTCTCATTACCTCTCTGATCCTCAACTTCCTCAGTTCACTGGGATCTTCAAAATATAAGAATAAAGTGCAGAGATAAATCAGGTAAGGTTGTATAGAAATGACTGGACTTTCTGTAACTCTAGCTGCAGTGCTGGTAGGGGAGAAGCAGAAAGAAGAATGCATACATGAAGTTCTTTACCACTTTGAATTTTGAAAAAGCTTTTATATAATCCTAGAAGGGAAAGACTGATAAAGATCTGAATGCCCAAGTGGAGGTGTGAATAAATCAGCTGGACAGAGAAGCACAGGATGATGTCCTAGAAAGGAAAGGGTGGTATTGGCAATCATGGGCTGTTCAAGAGCAAGGGCAGGAAGTGTTTTGTGGACTTAATGATTTTTGTGAACTCGTTAACTAGGTTCTTACAAATTTCTCCCATGTGGTGGGACATTGAAGTCAGGTCACGTTCCTAGATGTGGGGCCTTCACACTGAGTGGGGAGGCAGCACTATGACTCCCTGATCACAGTCCAACGGTGAGCATAGAACTTGGCACTGCTGAGTCACCCACAGGATACTAAGAGACATTGAGAGCTTGCCCTATGTCTTCACTGAATCATCTTAATGCTCTGTGGTGACCCCGTCTTGCTGGTAAATGGAAGACCCTTAGCCTTCATGGAGCCCCCCCTTTGCTGTTCTGTGGGAGCCATCCAGTCCTGTCTGATTGATTAATTTCTCCGGATACACTCAGGGTGGTCTCAGGGGGAAAAGGGGGTCTTGGCAGGATCTCCCCCCATCTTCTCAGTTCATTTGCCACTGTGCCCTTGCCAAGTTTTACTTCCCGTTCATTTCATGAGATCCCTTCCTTAGTCTGTCTCCTTAAGGCACATTCAGAGAATCTGAATTAAGCTTCAATCAGTTTCCTACTTCCCCCAGAAAGCGTTGTTAGGGAACTTGCCTACAAAGGCAGCCTGGGCAATGTCCCAGACCCTGCTCTCCCTTTCCTCTTCTCTTCATCCTCCTCGCCATCATTCAATTAATCCCCAGCCAGCTTTCTTCAGTGGCCTCTCCTCTCCTGGTCACTGGACAAGCCCCTGAGTATCCTGAAGAACCATGCCAAGAATCTGCCCATCATAGCCACCCCCCCCATTTTTCCCAGCTCAGTGCATCCGTGAGAATTTTGTCTAATTATGTTTGAACCTGGAATCAGTTTCATTTTCTGGAGAAGACTATGGTGGCTCTATTATCTAGCTTCCTTTATGTTAAAGACAAAGCTCTTAGATAGCAGATTTGCCACGGGGCCCCGTGTGAAATCCCACCTAAAGTAAGTCCTCTTCTGAGCCATAAAGAGTATTAACTTGAATATCTTACCCATGGAATGAACCATCAAAGTGCATACAAACCCTTGTCTGTTTCCAGAGCCTTCTCCAAGTTGAAATGTTGTCAGTAAACATTCTCTGAGACATCAACAAGAGTTCTCATTATGTGGATGTTGGAACAGAGCAGACACCTGGATTTCAGAAGGAGCCAAGATAATGTCAAAATAAACCTTGTAACTGTGCACTTATCATCTCCATCACCGAGTGAAAACTATAGTCTATTGCTGGTGCTGGGTGCACTTGAGTTCATTGTCAGCTCATTGCAACACAAACAACTGCACCTTGGGTTCCCTATGCTGTAAGTTCCATGGAAATAGATGGGGAGGTCATTTCTCCCACAGAACCATTTGGTGAGTTTGAACCACCAATCTTAGTTTGCAACCAAATGCTTAACCTCTGTCCCAACAAGACTCTCTAGAATCTAGTCTAGTCCACCAGTATCTCTTGTATGATCCACTGTAGTAGACTATCACTTGGTCTCTTTGTTTGACCTTTACACTATAACCCACTAGATCTTCATTCTTATTCCCGTAGTGGCACAGTGAAAGAAATCCTAGTGGCAGAGCGGCTAATGTGTTAGGCTGCTAACCAAAACATTGGTGGTTAGAAGTCACCAATCACGAAGGGGAGGAAGATGTGGTCGTCAGCTTCCAGAAAGATTTACAGACTTGAAAATCATATGGAGCATTTCTCCCCTATCCCATAAGGTTGCTATGAGTCAAAATCAACTTGAAGACAGCAGACCTGGTCCCCTTTTATTTATTTCTTAGTGATGAAGTGTGTGGGACATTTTTTATGCTTCATCATTTGTAGATTCTATATTTGTTTGCTACAAGCAATCTTGGAAAGATAAGGGACATCCTGCTAAAGTGTTCCATAGATAAATAAATAGCAGCAGTGGTTTGTTCTGGAGTGCTTTCCAGTGTGTTTGAAGGAGATTTAAGTAGGTCTTGGTTTCTTCTCTGTATCATGCTCAAGAAATGAAAAGAATGAACTGCAAATCTAACTAATCAACCACTTCCTTCAGACTTTCTGATGCTCTAGTTTCTTCATCTTTGAAATGAATACTTCGGTCACTGTCATGAATTACATGTTTGTCTCCCTGCCAAAAATATGTGTCAGTTTGACTGGAACATTATCCTTAGTTTGACAGTTATTGGATTCTGTGAGGTAGAAGTTATATAAGGATATAGTCATTCCCTCATGATATAATCTGATATCATAAGCCCAAATCTAATGTAAGGAGATTAGGATGGGATGCATGATCTCTTCAACAGGTTCCAGCCCTCATCTGACAGGATGGTAGACTACCTAGCAGCCATCCTCCATAGCTTTTTGCATTAGAGAAGAAAGGAGAGAAAAGCAAACAAAAAGAGGAGGAATTTCATACCACACCCACATTGTTTCGTGGTTGTTCCTATTCTTTCTCTGTGGGGAGTTTTGTTGTTGTTGTTTGGTATCTGCAGTGTATTGACTGTTTTGAGGATAGGTAAAGATAAATTTGAAACAATTTTCACTTTATTTTGTTTGTTTGTTTGTTTGGGGTCACGCTGACTATGTTTCTGAAGTTTGGGATTGGGAGAGGATGAAAGAGTGGGCAGTTTGTCTAGCCTGCTGAGGATGCCATTGGTGGAGGATGTCCCTGGAAAGAGACTTAGCTCAATCTCCATAGCCAAGGGAAGACAAGAGCTCTTCCCCGCATCTTTGGCCTTCTCTGGATCTACATTCTCATAAGGTTGGCGGGGTAACAGGGTTAGGGAGGAAAGCAGAGCTGCATGTGTCTTACAAGAAAGTGTCTTCGAGGGAAGACACTTCAATGTCTTCAATGTCTGACTGTCAGGAAAACAAAAACTGCATTTGAAACAGTATGATACCTCCCCAAAGTAAACACTATACCGCTCCCCCCCCCAAAAAAAAAACCCAAACAGAAATTCATCATTAAACCAGTTAGATACGTGGTAGTTGTCTTAAATAATATGATTATGTTACACTTTTCATACATATATGACAACATGATCAGCAGGCCAGATGCAGAGAACTGGATGGGAGATCAAGGCTGTGGAGGCTGCTGGGGACCGGGGGATGGGCAGCTTTCCAAACTCTGGAGATGAGGAGTGTGTGGAGGAGCAGACCCAAATTTAGACATCCTTTAAAGCACAGCCCCCTGTGCTATGAAGGTTTCAAAAGAATGCCAGCCCACAATGTTGAGAGAAGGTGAGGAAGCTCCTCTTACAGACAAAGTCTTGTCACACTGAGTTTAAAATTCTAGTCTCTTAAATTGTGAGAGGACCAAGTCCTATTTATGAAAAGCATTCACGTTATGGTATTCATGCTTCAGCAGCACTAGAGCACTTAGTTAGCCACCATAATCCACCAAGATACAAAGAGTTCTCAAACTCTCTGAATCCGTCATGAAGCTGGCCATCTCCTGTCACCACAGATACTTCGTGGTGGCTGTTGCTGTTTATTGCCGCAAGTTGGTTCCCACTTCAAGTGACACCATGTACATCAGAATGAACGATTGCCAGCCCCGCACCCTCATTACAATGTTGCTGCTGGTCAGCTCTGACGCATAATAAACCTGTACACAAAGAGCAAAGCAAGCTGCTGCGCTGCACCCTTCTCACAGCTGGGATCTAGCTGGAAGACTGGACGCAGCCACAATACGTCCCTCCATCTCCCCAAGGGGCTTCTCTTTTTCACTGCCCTTCTGCTTCACCAAACACAGTCTCCTTTTCTGAGCACTGATCTAGCTGATAACCTGTTCAAAGAATGTAAACAAAAGCTCTCCATCCTCAATTCTAAGGAACATTTGGAATACACTTTGTCCAAACCGCATCTGTTTGTTCTGCCATAGTCCCGGGCACTTCCAGCATTCTTCGTCAGCACCCTCATTCAAAGGCATCAGCTCTTCTTCAGCTTGTCTTAATCAATGACCAACTTATATGCGTAGATGAGTCACTTGGAAACAAGACTTGGGCAGGTTCACCTTAGGAATCAAAGTGGCACCCTTGCGCTCAAAATTTTAGAGTTCTTGTGCTGCAGATTTACTCAATGCTCTTCATCGTTTAGGTTTTTGACTGCTGCTTCCATGAGCATTGATGATGAGCCCAGTAAGAGGGCATCCTTAACAGTTTCAATCATCTCTCTGTTTATCTTTTCATTCAGTGGTGAGGATTTTGTTTTCTTTCCACTAAGTTGTAATCCTTATTGAACGCTGCAGCTCTTGGTCTTCTTTAACAAATGCTTCAAGTCCTCCTTACTTTCAGCAAGCAAAGTTGTGTCATTTGAATCTTGCAGGTTTATAAGTCTTCCTCCAATTCTGATGCTACATTACTCTTCATAGATCCAGATTCTGAGATCATTTGCTCAGCACAGAGATTGAGTAAGTATGATAAAGCATACAACTCTGACACACACCTTTCCTGATTCCAAATCACTTAGAATTTCCTTGTTCTGCTTCAAGAACTGCCTCTTGATCCAAGCATGGGTTCTTCATGAGCACAATAAAATCTTCAGGGATTCCCATTTTTCTCAATGGATCATAGGGTAATATCCATGTTTGATCACCTCGCTGCAGTTCTATTTGGGATTCATGTAGAATTCTGTACTCTTTGACCTTTATTAGTCAGTGATTCAAGTCCTCTTAACACTTAGCAAATGTCTTCTGCATATTGCAGGTTGCTGCTAAGAATTCCTCCAATCCTGGTGCTGCATTCTTTTTCATATATTCCAGTTTTATGGATAATGTACTCATACATATTTGCATATCTGATAGACTCCAAAAAATACTATGTCATAGTTGATAGAATGAATTTCCCACTAGGGGGACTTGGGGGCTTAACACCAAAATGGCCTTTCTACATAGTAGGCAATAATGAAAAGAACAAGAGCTCTGGAATCTTAAAGATTTGTATCAACCCTCAGCTCTAGAGTTTAGTAACTCCAGAAATCTTGGTGTTTCTGCTAAGTAAGTTTTGGACTGCTAGCCACAGGCTGGGTGGTTCAAATCCACCAACACTCTACAGGAAGCTCTATCTTTGGGCTCCAATAAAGATTTAGAACCTTAAAAGCCCAAGATAGCCTCACTTGAGTCTGTTTCTCCCCATAAATTTGGGGAGGTCTTTGAGAAAGTAACCCAACCTAAGTTTCTATTCTACCAGATAGGAATCATCTCTACCATATATTTATGATTTTAATGTCCTCCTTAATTCCATATAACATATACTAATTTAGTAGTCATGGTGCTGCTGTTGTGAATGACCAATGCAAGTATTTTCTAATCTAATCCCCTTATCAACAAGGTAGAAAGCCTGCCTATATATATCTACTTCCCTAAATGTACATCTTAAAAACCTCTTTGACAGAAGAGACATCGGCTCAGCTGGGTTTCATTTTTCAAGATGCAGGGAGAATTGTCAGCTTATTCAGTTGATGTCATAAAAAAGTATGCTAAGGTTACACCAATCTAACAGAAACTCTCACCAAAGTGATAAGGAAAGCATATTGGAAATTCCAGTCAAAATGGGGAAGGAGGACACGTGTCTCAGAGAATTCAATTACCTCTCTGTTGGTAGGAAAACAGGGAGGAACGACCACCCAAAACACTTAACAGCAAGAATGTAAAACAAAAGAGAACATATCCTGTACTAGGCTCTAGATTAGACATTTTGCCCTAGTGTCTACACAGTCCTTGGTGGGCCAGTCTGTGTGTTATCGACTACTGGGACTATCCAGAGGCAGACCACCCTTCTGAAGCCACACCAGAAGGACTCAATGTGGAAACCATCTGAAGTGAACTGGACTTTACCTCAAACTCACTTGTAGCCATTGAAATTAAAGAAAAACTCCTTAGTGTGAGAAGAAGCAGATGATTACTAGCCCAATGGCACAGAACTGGTAGACATTTGGATTTGGGTCCAAAGCTCTTTCCCTGTAGGTGCCCAATTATGGTGACCTTGAACTACCATATAGTTAGTATTTTAATGGCCTCCTTGCTTCCATATAGCATACATTAATCTCATAGTCATGGCTTGGTTGTTGTGAATGAATATTATTGGAAGATTTTCTCTCTCATCAATCCCCATAGTTTATGCAAATAGGGTCCAGTAACTTAAGAGTTTAATTTTTATAAGTCAATAATTCATGTACTATGTTTCAGAGATGGCCTACACTTGCATAATTTCCTATTTCCAATGGTGTACTAAATTCTATTGGCTCAGTTCGTGACAATATGAGTGTGCAGTGGTTATACATTGGGTTGCTATCTGAAAGTCAGCAATTTGAAACCACCAGCCAGGCATCAACCAGCACCTCAGGGGAAGAACGAGGCTTTCTCCCCCTGTGAAGATTCACAGTCTTGGAAATGCAAAGGGTCAGTTCTACTCCATGCTATATGATCACTACAGAGTCAGCATTGACTTGATAGCAGTGTGTGCGATGCCCCAGGGGAATAACTGATAGCGCTCTCTAATATAAGAATGACAATGATGGTTCTACAGTGATCCAGAGACCAATATATACACCGTCACTCACGGAAGTATACCAGCCTGTGTGACGCAGGGGCTGTAAATACTATAATCCAAATCTAAAGGAGGTGAGAGTATCAGAGCTTAACTTTTGAACAATTGGTTTACAGAAGGCTAGAGATGACAATGGAACAGAAGCCCCAAATTCATTTGGAGTGTCCACACATGTATTAAGCCTCCAGAGAATTCCGTTAGATCATTGCTAAAGGATGTCAATAATTTGCTCTTAGACAAAGAGCATTGTAAAGTAATTTGTGCCAGATGTATTTGGGTCAAAATATATCATATCATTTCATCTCCCTTTTGACCCATTATAAAACTGTTTCAATTCAAAAAGGTTAAGGGGAAATACAGGTAGATTAAGCCTTTAGTGAACCCATCTGATCATGAACGAGGAATGTGAATCACCATGCTATGATATAGAATGCATTGGAAAGTGGATTTTTGCAGATGCAATTAGGTTAAAGTTTAGCACACTATCATTTGAGATCCCTTATGATCTATTTAAGTTTGCTCTAATTTTTATTATTTTCTGCTATTTTATTGGAGCTGTTATCTGTTTTATTTTGTTGTTGTTGTTAGTATTTTTCTTTGTTTTTAAAATATTTTCTTGTCTATGAAAACCAGAACAGGTAAGTCTAACGGATACAATAACTGGATTAATGGTTTCTTGGGGAAGTTTGGGGGAATAGGGAGCTGATAACAAAGAACACAAGAATAAAGAGAATTTTCTAAAACAGACTGTTGTGACGCTTGCACAGTTCTTTTTGATACTATTGAACTCTTGAACTGTAGGACATGTGAATTCTGTGCCAATAAACTGTGGAAAATAAAAAGAAGCACAGCAGTTCTCCACCCTACAGGGTCACTGTGAGCTGGAATCTGCTGGAGTACAGACAGAGCAAGAATGTGCATTAACTAGTCCTTGTTCACAAGTTCTTCCTGGGCGAAGTGATGGTGTAGTGGTCATGCGTGATTTGTGACCCAAAAAGTCAGCAGTCATTCCATGGGAGGAAGAGGGGTCTTTCTATTCCCATAAACAGCTGCAGTCTTAGAAGAGCTCACTGGCACTTCCATCCTATCCTATGGGGTCACTTTTAATGGTTATTGACTTGATGGCTTGGGAACTGAAATGGGAAAGGATGTTAAGAGTTAGGCACATTCTAGGGAGCAGCACAGATTAATTGATAGTCATTGAGACCTTTCTCCACCACAAAACATCCAAACCAAACCCCTCCCATTCAGTCAGTACTAACCAATAGCAATTCTCCACCACTGAGCCATTTATCCTTTTATTTGGCCTCTGAATACAACATCCAAAACAAACTTTCTCAATCACAGATAAGGACAATTCATTTTCTTAAAACTGTCTTTGTCCAATAGCTTCCAATCACCTTAAAGATAAGTCCTAAATTCCTTAGCCTCTTTGTGTACAAACCTGAGTTTTTGTTCTCGTCTTTCTTGAATGTGAACCCTCCGTCATTCAGGAATCCTTAGATGGGAGCCATGGCTAACGTGCTCCATTATTGTGATTGCTGCTGTAAGTGCTTGTGTGTTAATAGAAAAACTCGGAGAGTCAAGCCTTCCCACAGATGCTTCAGAAGAAATGTTAGGCACTTCACTTCTGAAAAATCAGTCACTGGATATTCTCTGGGGCATAGTTCTCATATGACACATGTGTGATCACCATGAGTCTTCCATGTGTCTAAATTACCTTAATCATTCCTCACTCAAAGGTAGTGAGAACTTCTCAGACCTTCTTAGTATTTTCAGGCTAGGATTCATCATGACTGTCTCTGAATTTTGCTCATGTTCCTCCTCCACTCCACTAGAATTCTACTTTAATCTTAAGGAGGGCTGTTTTTGACTATCCCTCTTCTCCCCCACCACCCTCCAATACAAAGCAAGCAGCTCCATGGGGAATAATAACCAGTATTTCCAAAACAATATACATTTCTTTTCTTTCATTTTTTTGTGTGATCCAAGTGGGTTTCTATAAAGGATTCAAGAAGTTTCAGGTGTTACAGTAAACTGAACACAGACACCCTCATGGCACTGCACATCCATGTGTGGTAACTTGAAGGTGGGCGTGGGGCTGGTCAGGACACCTTAGCCTGGCTAACTGGAAAGCAGAGGAGCAGCTGGAAAAAAAGAAAATATACATTTCTGAGCATAACTTTGATCAAAAATTTTAGGTTTATCTACCATCATATATAAATATATTTACATATGTACCTGCTTATATTTAGACCTCTATGATTACTCTTTGCCACCTAGTTCTTTTCTGTAGTTCCTTTTACTTTCCTCTTGCCCCACTATCATGTCCAGCCTGCATTTGGGTTTCAGTAATTCCTCTCAGTTACATTGCCCTTGATCAAGCCCTACCAGGCGTCTTACACCCTCTTCACAATGGATTTTAGATCACTTGTTGTTTCCTTGTGCCGAGGTTTGTTAACTCCACTTCCTTTCCCAGCCTCTCCCTCTCTTAGGTCCCCTGGGAACCATTGGTCCCATTGTTTTTTCCTTCAGATTGTTTTATTCCTGCCTATCTTATCTAGATAGATATGGAGAGATAATGTTATGTAAATATATTTGTATATGATTATGGGGAAATGGATCTATGTACATATATTTGTAGATTTAGTATTAAGGTGGCAGATGGACATTGGGCTTCTTCTCAAGTACTCCCTCAATGCCAGAACACTTTGTTCTATTAACCTGGCATTCCTTGATGCTTAGCTTTCCGAAGACAAAGTGAGTGTATAAGCAAATGTAGTGAACAAAGCTGATGGTGTCTGGCTATCAAAAGATATAGCATCTGGGGTCTTAAATGCTTGAAGATAAACAAGCAGCCATCTAGCTGAGAAGAAACAAAGTCCACAAGGTAGACACACAGCAGCCTGTGTGATCATGAGGTGTTGATGTGATCAGATATCAGTCATTAAAGACCCAGGACCAAAAAAATCATACCATTGTGAAAGAGGGGGAGTATGGAACGGAGACCCAAAGCCCATCTATAGGCAATTGGACACTCTTTATAGAAGGATCATAAAGAAGAAATGAGCCAGTCAAAGTGCCCTATAGCACTTATGACACATACCACTTCCCTCTAGTCCTTTGATGCTTCCTCTCCCCCTTCCCTCACTATCATGATCCCAATTCTACCCTACCAATCTGGCTAGACCAGAGCATGCACCTGGGTATAGAAAAGAGCTAGAAACAAAGGAAATCTAAGACAGACAAACCCCTCAGTATCAACACTGATGTTAAAATAAATGATAAGAAAATAAAAAATAGACTTCAAAAAATAAAATAAATAAATAAAAAATAATAATAAAACAAAATATATTCAGATGTCTTATCTGTAAAGTCTGGAGAATAATAACTCACTTTGATCACTGCCACAGTGTCAATGAGCTATCCCTGAGAGTTTCTGAGATGATAATTACTTAAAGGAGTAAAAGCTGCATCTGTCTCTTGAAGAGCTGCTGGTAGTTTTGCAAGTCAACTGTTGTAGTTAGCAGCCTAGCTCATAGCCACCACGCCACCAGGGCTCCTAGGAGAAAAATAGCTCTGACTGTTGCATGGAGGAGCCCTAGTGGCAGAGTGGTTTTGCATTGGGCTGCAATCTGTTAGGTCAGCAGTTTGAACACAGCAGCAGCTTCTCCAGAACCAAATCACCCTAGGTCTGTCTACTCCTGTGAAAGGTTACTCTTGAAACTAAAAGGACCGTTTCTACCCTGTCCTATAGGGTCAATATGTGTCAGCATCGGCTCAGTGATAGTGAGTATGGAGTTTGGGATATACATTTGTGGGAGTTACATAATTTTGTGCCAACTTGAAGTGCCGGGGTGGAGTCTATCTTGTCAATCAGATCACAGCCTAATGACGCCTCTGTGTGGGTGTGGCCTTCTCAAAGGAGGGCCTGGGAACGTCTTATCTCTCGCTGTCATCTTCCTGTTGACATCACAGTAGAGAGCTGCAGGACACCTGGAGCTGCATCCACTGTCACTGGATTTATGGGACTTTACATCCACTAGCCAGTGATGTCCCTGCATTCTGCAGCATTAGTGTGGCTACATGAGTCTGAAGAAGGATTTATGGACTGGTACTGGACTCTTATCAGACTTGATCTGGACTGTGCTGGGATGTTTTCATGATATATAAGTAGTTATTAGTAAAAAGCTTTCTTTTTCATACCTATGAGTGTCCCTGGATTTGTTGCTTTAGTCAACCTGGCCTAACGGTCTCAGGACATTGCTTAGTAGACATAATAACCACTAAACAAACGTGCCATTTCTCTTTCCTTAATTGGTGGAAGTGCATAGAAAAGTTCTCGCTGGACTTTGAGCTGATTTCTGTTAGGATGAAGAAACAATCCATGGATGTGTGGCCCACGGGGCGTGACTCAGGCTTGCCAAAGTCCTGGTGAGCTCCCATGGCAGTGTATGGGCTCTTTGGGTGAGGCCTGGCAGGGACACGGAGAAGCTGACAAATTAAATGATTTAGTCTGTTCAACAAAGTAAGCACAGCTCCAGGAAGTTAAAAGTAACTCAGAATGGAAGCTCCAACAGCCACTGGGTGGAAGAAATCTTTTTTTTTTTTTTTCCAAATTCAATTTGTTTTCACTTGAACTGCTCCATTTCATCAACACAGTCCTTGGAACATTGGCTAAGTTCCCTGAAAAAGTCTTCCTTTTTAGATGTTTTTCTTTCCCTCCCTAGTTCCTCAAATGCAATGAAAATGAAACACTTGGAAACTTAGATAACCACCCAGCCCCCAGTACCCCACCAAAAAAAGAAAAAATATACCAGGTCAGCATAAATGTGCACCAGGTACGTGCTTACAAATTGGCTTAGAAATGGTAGGGTGGCAGGTTTGGAATTAGAGTTGCTGTAGGCAGCGTGGTGCCTGCTGCTAAAACAGTCTCCTGAAATGGCCCTGAGGTTGATAAATGGCCTTCGCTTCACAGAGACCCCTTTATCCAGGTCAGTCCTGTGTGAGGCCCTTTGTAACTCCCCATTTCAGCCTCAGGAGTGAGGGCGTCACCCCTGGTCTGCACCAGCACAGAAGGTTTCTCAATCAGGAGGCCAGATTGCAACTCATTCTCTGCTTACGCATCTGAGGAAGGTACACACGCGACTGCTTTTTCAGCATGACTGGGACAGGAGCCCAAAGCCGGGGCATGTCTGGGAGTTTCTTTCTTTATTACCTGGAACTTCTTTAAAAAGAGACAATCCATTACAGAATCCTGCTTGTACAGGCCCACGAAAGATGCTGAGATGGCCTAACCCTTTCCATTCAAAGCCAGACCGGCTCCAGCTCCGTTGCAGATTGAACCAGCCCCATTTTACCATTTTAGTTCACCCTGTTGGGCGGGAAGTATGCAAAGTAAACAGTCAAAGACTACATAAAGATTATTTTCCTTTCTTTTTTCATTCCCTCCTGCCTCCTCACCTTTTTTTTTTTTTTTTTTTGCTGTTGTTGTTATTATAAGAACTTGGCAGAGTAGATAAATTAAGCAAATTTTTCCAGACAAGTAACATAAAGATTCATTGTAAAACTCTAGCAAGAATTAACATGATGATGGAGTCTCAGTTTAGGATGATCATTGTACTTGGGTTTCCTCTGAAAATTATTAGGTTTTAAAAATGACTGCAGATAAGAAAATAGATCTGTTAAGAAAGGAACAATGAAAGAATACACCATTATTATAATGTTCTGGCAAAACTGGCACATAATCATGCAAGAAATCTCCTTGCAGAGAAAACAAGAACTCCTAGAAGTAGGGTACTATGTACAAGGTCATATAGCTAGATGGTGAAGCCATCATTTGATCAACATTATCCAACTCATGCCCATTCACACTTGTTTTTTGGATTCTCCTTGGTTCACTGTCTTTTTCATTAAAAAATGGCTGTGTGATCTAATTATGGAAGTGGTTAAAATTTGAAATGAAAATGATCTCACACGTCTGTTTTATGGGTGTAAATGGAATTCTTCCAGCATAAAGTCTGAAGCCTCATACATTTGGAGAAGTGGCTGTATGGAAGGAGTGTCAATTCCATCATCCACCACTCTCACTCCCCAATTAGGGGTTTAATCATCTCAACACTGCCCCAAAGGAGGCCTGGTGGCAAGTGGGTTGTGCATTGAGCTGTTAAGTCATGTGAGCAGTTCAGACCCACCACCCTCACCATGGGAGAAAGGTACAGCTTTAAGATTTAAAGATATAAATCTTCAGAGCCCCCAGGAGACAGTTTCTTACTGTACTGTAGGGTCACTGTGAGTCACAATCAAACCTGGTTACACAGTGGTGAATATCTCAGCTATTGACCAAAATGCTTATGGTTTGATATGCTTGCTATTCCTTAGAAGAGGGGGAAAAACAACAGATGTCCTGTTCCATAAATGCACCAGTGGTGGGGTCAATGTACTTGTGGTGAGGTCAATCCTGAATCATAGCAGCTGCATAGGAGAGAGTAGAAGTGTCCTCTCTGGTAACCAAGCCTGTCACTTTACAGAATTAGACTGCAACTTCTTTCTCCATTGAACCACTAATGGGTGCAAACAGTTGACCTTTCAGCTGGCAGGTCAAGTGCCATCTGGGGTCATTCCACTAAGGAAATCCTATGGGTGGTTCGACTTTACCCGAGGGGTCCCTATGACTTGGAGTCAACTAGATAGCATGGAATAAAAACTATCTCAGTGAAGGATCACTGGTGATTATCAAATCTCTGGGTAATGTCTACTAAATGAATGCTTCACTGTCAATGCTGACTCAGAGATTGGCAGAGTTTTCCTTGAACTTTGAGATCTCAACAAGATTACCTTTACTCTCCACAGTGGTGTAGTCTGAGGGTATTGAGAGCCTTTCCAGTACTTTGATAAATGTGTTAGTCTGGGTAGACTAGAGAAACAAATTTAGAGACATGCATATGGATATAAGGGAAAGGATATACAAGGATATAAGGGATATATATATATATATATATATATATATATATACACAAGAGGAATGGGACATTGAGAAAGCATCCCAACTCAGTCCAGTCCAAGGTCACAAGTCCGATGCTGGCCCATATGTCCAACACAAGTCCATAAAGTCCCCTGCTGATTCAGAGTAATAGGCCAGTGGGTGCAGAGTCTTATGTGTTCAGTGGCAGTAGAGGCAGCAAAAGCATCTTAGCACTGGTAGGGGTCTCTCTGTGGTTCCTCTGGGTTCAGAGGTCTGGTTCCATCAGGGTAAGGCCGCATGGCTCCTCCAGTTCTTCAGACACTGCCATCTTGACTTGTCAGTAGTTAGTCACCTCAGAGACTCAGTCCAGTCTCTCTTCTCCAATTGGGAAATACCATGAAACTTCCCATAATTCTCATGAGAAAGCCATGGCCACACAGAGGTCTCATTTGGCTACTCATTGGCTATCTCCAGATTGACAGGCTAAACTCCACCCCTTAGACATCCAATCATGAAATTGACACATGAATACATGACTGCCACAAAAAATCACAAAAATAAAAAGATAGAGCCTCTTTTATTCTAGGAGCCATTTTCTATGGTTTGTAGATGAGTGTCTATGTTATATTCCATATAGATTCAGGTTTAAAAATTGTAAAACACTTGCTTAAATCTCTAAAATTTTCACTCATATACTCAAGAAGAGAGTGGATTTTGCTCAACACAGAAACAAAAAGACCTAAACAAAAAGTCTTTATTTTCATTATGGAAACAGCTATAAATGCCAGAGAATAGCACCATTCTAGGAATCTTCCTCAGTGACCATGCTACAAAACCTTTGATAGCACCGGATCTTACCTTCTCTCTAGTTTGCCCACTTTTCTACTTCATTTCTCTCTTCTGATTACTCTTCCCTCACCCTTTGCATGTACCTCTTAAGTGGAAACCTGACAGTCATTCATGAAAACTTGACCCTTGTTATCTTCATCATTACACTGAAACTCTTAAAAGAATGTATTATGCTGCCTCCCTCTTCCTAAGAGGAAAAATAATGCAGGATGCTTGGACCCTACCCTAGGTGCTATTTTAATCACATTGCCTTCTTGCACTGGCATCTTGGAGTGGTGTTGACGAGTTTTACTGCTAACGTAGGAAATCTTGGAGAAAAGGACTGGTAATCTACTTCTGTCAATTCAGCTATTGCAGCCCCTATAAAATACAGTTCTACTCTGACATCACAAGGTAGCCCAGAAGACAAAATCAACTCAAAATAAAAGGGTAGTTTATGAATTCTTTTCATCTTTCTAACAATTGGATGAGGTTTTTATTTTTATATCCTAATTTTACACATGGGAACCAAGGGACTGAAAGCTTACGGAATTTTCAAAAGGACATAGTGCTCCAGATAGAGTCAGTGGTAGACCCATAGTTCTATCCCTGGCAGTGTGTTTCCAGAGCCTGTGTTACTTACACAGATGCACTAGATAGGCAGAAAGAGGAACAAACATGTTTCCTTCCTTGTAACTCACTGCCAAATAAAAGAATTATTTATTTATAGTATTAATATTGAATGAGTAAAGACATTAAAGCAAGTTTTTAGGATTTGGGAAAATTGTTCAATATGGAAAAAATATTAAGTGGACTACAAACAATCAGGGTTTAAAACAACCAAACAAAAAAGTAAGATCTTAGCAGGTATTTCCAAGAGCAGAGGTAGCTTTGGGGCAAGCATTTTTCCAAAGTATTAACCAGGCTCCGGAAAGTTATGAACAGGGTTTAAGTTCGGTCACGGAAGCAACTGTATTTTAAATTGTTTAAACTATCTATTTCCCACACTTCCAGAAAAGTGTCATGCCACTGAGTCCTCTGCTTCCCTTTGAAAGGTGTTTTGGGGGAGATAGAGGTTGTAGAGAGACAAGAAGAGAGAGCAACTCATGTTACTGCAAAGGAAGGTTGTTCATCAGAGTAGTGAGTTCCGGATCATTTCTATTTCCAAGTGTCCTTCGGTTCACACTCAGAAACCACTGTCACGCTTCCACAGCTGTGTGATGATGTCTATTTTAAGAACTGTGTTGGAATAATCAATCATTTCAGATTAAAAGGCATATTTTACCCAAGGACAGAGCTCTGGAAAAGAAGCCATGGAAATGGGAATACTCTGGGAGGAAGTAGGATAATTGATGGTACAATGAGGGGTTTGAAAAGACTAAGTTGAAATAAAATGTGTAAAGAATGTTGACTGTAAAACGGATGCTATGCTCCATAAACTGTGACCTAAAACACAATAAAATATCTTAAAACATCTTAAACATCTACAGTTCCCTCATAGAGCAGACACTGCATAAAGACATGAAAGAGTACTGCTGTCTTTCTCAGTTTAGTCAGTTCCTCCTTTCAAGCCTCTGCTCTGGTCCACAAAGGAAAAGTAAATCCATTCATATTCCCAATGCATTATTATAGAAGATGGCTCTAATCAGTAGGTTCTTTGACAGTTTATATTATTCAAAGGTCTATCTTCATAAATAAAGTTTCATTCACTGAATAACTCCAACCTTTCCATTTGGAAAACACACTATGATACTCACACCTTTCTCTTCATCATATTAACCATGATATTAAGCATGATGTTAACTCACATAACCATGAATTATTCTTTCTGTTTATGTTCAGTAGTACATATACTCAGAATAGTAACAATAGTGTCAGCAATCCAAAACCAAACGCATTGCCATTGAATTGGTTCTGATTATTAGCAGTCCTACAGAACAGAGTTGACCAGTCACGGAAGATGATCCAACAATGATTGTGGGAAGACATTGATAGGAAGCTGTCAGAGGTTCAGGCCAGGGTGAGAAGAGGACCTAAAACAAGATATATCACTGCTGATATAAGATGGGTTTAGTTGATGGTAGAGGATTCTAGAAAGATATTTACTTGTATTATATTAACTATGCCAAGGCATCCATGTATATGGATTGTAAAGATCTATGGGATATTAAGGCAGTTGGGCTAACTAAGAGCAAATGGCAGTTATGCAAACAGAACCAGGGAATAATGTAAGACTTAAAAGCAGGAAAGGTATGCATTGGGATTGTGTCCTTTCACCATACTTATTCAATCTGTATTGCTGAGCGAGTAATCAGAGAAGCTGAATTATATGCAGAGGAATGTGTTATCAAGATTAGAGGCAGGTTTATTAACAACCTTTGATATGCAGCTGACACCTCCTTGCTTGCTGATAATGAGAAGGACTTGAAGAACTTGCTGATCAAGTCTTCAATATGGATTGCACCTCAATGTAAGGAAGATTAAATTCCTCATAGCTGGACCAATAGGTAACATCATGATAACTGGAAAAAAGATAAAGTTGTCAAGGACATTGTCTTTCTTGGATCCACAATCAATGCTCATGAAAGGAGCAGCAAAAAGATTTTAAAAATAGTGTAGGTAAATCTGTACAAGATCTCTTTGAAGTATTGAGAAGCAGTGTGCTACTTTGAGGTCTAAGATGGACCTGACTCATCATGGTATTTTCAATTACCCCATATGTGTGTGTGTGAAAATTGGATATTGAATAAGAAAGACCAAAGAAGTATGGATAAATTTGAAATGTGGTGTTGGAAAAGAATATTGAAAATCCATAGACTGCTAAAATAACAAGCCAATTTGCCTTAGAAGAAGCACAGCCAGAATACTCTGTCAAAGCAAAGATGGGAAGACTCCATCTTTCATCCTTTGGAAATGTTGTCAGGAGAGACCAGAAGGATATCATGTTTGGTAAGGTAGAGGAGTAGTGAAAAAGTGGAAGACCCTCAAGGAAATGGATTGGCACAGTGACTGCAAACATGGACTCTAGCATAGGCATAACTGTGCAGATGATGCAGGATGGCACAGTATTTACTTCTGTTTTACCCAAGGTTGCTACAGATCGGAACTGACTAGATGACATTGAACAACCCCAATACCAACATCAGCAACTTGGAATATTTATCTCTAGTTTTTTAGGTAATGGCATATCGCTTTCCACAACGGATATAAATATTTTCAAGTTCACTCCACTCTCTCTCCAGAATTTGTGATTCTTATAGAAGTTTTAAAACAACCATGCAGTAAATAATATCATCCTGCTTCATAACTGAAATACCAAACTCAGAGAAGGTCTCATGTGTTGGGAAAGGCAGAATACAGGCTCAATCCATGTCTATGACACTCAAGACTTTTTTTAATTTAAATAATTTTATTGGGAGCTCTTAACAGCTATTATAACATTAAATACATCATCTGTATCAAGCACACTTGCACACATGTTGCCACATTCATTTCCAAATATTTTCCACTTGAGCCCTTGGTATAAGCTCCTCTTAAAAAAAAACTCCTCTTTCCCCTCCCCCCTCCTTTTTAAAAAATGAATCATTTTATTGGGTACCCATGCATCTCCCCTCATGATCCATACATACATCAATTGTATGCAGACCTCATTTGCACACTTGTTGCCATCATCACTCTCAAAACATTCTCCCTCCATTCAGGCCCCCAGCTCCACCTCCCCATATTTCCCTTCTGCCCCATGAACCTTTAATAATTTACAAATTATTATTTCATATCATACACTGTCCAATGTATCCCTTCACTCACTTCCCTGTTGGCCATGCCCCAGAGTTTTAACACCTTCACTAATTGCTTGGGTTGAGACAATGGCCATGAACATCAGTGGAGACTATGATAATCATCCACTCATTTGCCTCTTAATGCTCACTCATGCATACTGAAGGGTGTTACATCACCAAAAATCCTCTATTCTCTTGTGAATCAGCATAACAAAGTCTCTGGATGGGGTGATCAGGTAAGTGCTTCACTACAAGTTGAAATGCGGTTTAAACCCATTTACAGACACCTTAGGAGAAAGGCTTGGTGAGCAACTTCCAAAAAATCATCCATGAAAATCCTATGTAGTGCAGTTCTACTCTGAAACATTGACTCCCCTGAGCTGAAATGAACTCAATGGCAACTGTTCTTTATGATTGTGGTCTTTATGTAATCATATCAACAACTTTGAGTCCATAAACTCTATGAATCCCATCCATTCAAGCCACATAAAAGTGGACAGTGTCCTTCCTCCCATATCAATTAAGGTTGGCAGTTTATGTCTTCCTTGCTTTTCTCTTCCACATCTAGATTAGATGTCTTCAATCCTTAGTCTCTAGTTCCCATCTATCTGAGATGTTTGTCCTGGATTACATGTTGCTAGACCGCTCTACTATTTAATGATCTTATTTCCTAGTCACCCCTCTTTCTTTAAATATTGGTCTCTAAGTTTCCTTTGTTTATCTGCACTCCACACATGGCTATCATTTTTGATGACTTCAGCATTGGATGATGTTTCCAACAGCATATTATTCCAAATTCGTTGTCCTCTTCATTCCCTGATATTTTTCCTCTCCATATCAGCTACCCCATCTCAATTTAATTATGCCCAACTAAGCATAATTATAGGACAGCGTGCCATTATAGGACGCTGAGAAACTTCCAGCTTTCAGGTCTCTCTACCTCCACTTCATCTCTTAGCACTCTTCTGTTTTCAGTTATTTTATTGGCTAACAAGATTTTATAGACATTGCATTAATTTTTCTGAAAATAATCCATTTCTTTTCTTTGTGATTATTTTGTTGTGTGGCATATATAAAAGTCCAAATCTGAATTGCTCCAATATCCACATTTGTACCTGGGTTATCAAGTAATAGTGGAGAGAAAAAAATATATACTAAATGGAAATATTCTTAATTCGTGTTCTTAACTAGGCCATTAATGATGCCCCAGAGTCCCTTTATGTTCCTTTGGAAAGCCTCCAGCTTTCTCTGAATCAACTATTTGAAACTGACTTGTCTGATTTCAAATCGATGACCCTAATTTATTCCTTAGTGTAACATATGATGTTGCCTCCTTCAGTGGAAAAATGAAGACATTATGTAACTCTCCCTCAACTTCCTACTATAAAATGCACATAAATATCACACATAATTGCAACTACGCTCTTTTTTCCTCCTTTTCTCATGATAGTTTGAAAGGAATCTTGTGTATCCTGTTTTAAACAGGACCTTGTGCTTTGGGTCCCATCTCAGAAATGCCGCTCTTTTATCTCTTCTACTATATTGGCTGCATCTATGAGCATGTGGACATGATATTATGTGCAATCCCTGGTCAACCCCAGATTCCACAAGGACTCTTCTCTTTACTGGAGAAGGTTCTCTACAAATTCTTTATTAAATACTACATTTCATCACTTCCCACTCATGCTGTAGACTTCTGTGTCTGGCTTTCTTCCTACCTCCACACCCCTGATTCCACACTTGGCACGTTGACTGATATTTTCCTTGTTGTCACATTCCATGTGCTTTTTCACCCTCTTTATGACTTGAAGCTTTTAACTGTACTATTTTAGCCTTTATTACTTGAAGCAATTTAACACTGTTGATAAATCAAAACATTTTATTTCCTTGAATTCCTATAAATCTCTTTCTCATAGGTATCATTCTAGCTCTCTGGTTCTCCATCACCGTGCCTATCATAATAGGGCATCTTGGTTCACCTTTCCCAGTCTCCCTGGTTGTTTATAATGACTCCACATGTGCAGCCTCCTCATCCTTCATCTGCACCTCCAGTCAATTTTCTTTGCTCCAGAATTTTGTATTCTAAAAACTGCACTAGGATCTCTCACAGGCACTCCATCATCTATAAAGCATATCTCTCTCTCTCTCTTTCTCTCTCTCTCTCTCCCCGCCCACTCACCCCCCATATCAGTCCCTAAAACTGTTCTTTATCTTCCTCTGTTGAAGTTTCAAGGAATGGTACCATCATTTGCCCAATTTTATAAACCAGATGAGTAAAATTGCTTTGTACAATTACTCTCTTATAACTCCTGTAGCTAAGAATTTAAAAATTTGATGTCTCAGCTGTATCCTTAATATAATTACTTGTAACTAGTTTCAATTTCACTCACATTCCACTACCTGTTCTCTTGCCTCAGAATCCAGGCATTCTTTACCTCCTTTGCATCATTTCCCACACACTGCTGCTTGTTGACCTTACCCATGTTTTTCTTTCTGATTTCCATTCAGGTAATTATTGCCCATAAATATCCTTTCCTAACACAAAGGCTAGATACAAGTCCTTTTCTGTGCACCACCATATGCTCATCTCTATTGTATATCAATTACATTGCATTTTATTTATCTGTTTACTCACCTGTAACACCGCTTGTCTGCCTCATACTTTATGTTGAATATCCGGCCCAAACCAAGATACACACCCCAAAGTGATAAGTATGCATTGATTGCATGCATAGTCTATTTTCAAACTGTAAATATTTTCATATTAATTATACAAAGGCATATGAAGACTCATTATTCAATGAACATATGACTAGAAATTCACAGGCATTGAGTTGATGTCGACTCATAGTAGCCTTTTTGAAATCAGGATTTATTATTTGCAAGCAATAAAATTCACTGACATTATTTGTATAATTAAGTAGGTTTTCATGAGCACATATGGTCATATAGCAATTTGCACATAACATGGAACAGACCATCAAGTCCTCATCTATAAGTTCATCATGAAATTGAAGAAGATTAAAACATGTCCAAGAGAGCCAAAATACAACCTTGAGTCTATCCCACCTGACATTCAAGGATATCTCAAGAACAGTTTTGCTGCTTTGAACACTAATGACAGAATACCTAGTGAGCTGTGGAAGCACATCAAGAATATTATTCATGAAAAAAGCAAAAATTCATTAAAAGACAGGAAAGAAACAAAGAAAACTCAAAGTGGATGTAAGAAGCAACTTTGGAACTTGTTCATACTTGCAGAGGAGCAAAGGGAAATGGAAGAAATTATGAAGTCAAAGAGTTGAATAAAAGATTTCAAAGGACAGCTAAAAATGAAAAAGTAAACTGTTACAATGAAATGCCTATAGCCCTGGAGATAGAAAATCAAAAGGGAAATATATGCTCCGCATATCTTATTCTAAAAGAACTCAAGAAAAAAAATTTAAGCCTTGAGTTCCAGTACTGAAAGACTCTATGAGCAAAAATTGAATTATGCTGGAAGCATCAAAAGGAGATGGAAAGAATAAACAGAGTAACCATATCAAAAAGAACTTGTCAACATCCCACCATTTCAAGAGGCAGAAAATGTTCAAAAATCAATGGTACTAAAGGAAGAATTTCAAGTTGCACTGAAACCATTAGCTTAAAACATGACCAAGGAAATTGATGGAATACCAATTGAAATGTTTCAACAAGCTGATGAATTACTGAAAGCACTTATTCATCTATGCCAGGAAATTTGAAAACAGCTATGTGGCCAACCAACAAGAGGAGATCCACATTTGCACCTGGTTTAAAGAAGGGTAGCACATGTTCAGATTGTAGAACAGTATTATTAACATAATATCCATGTAAAATTTTGCTGAGGATCATTCAATAATAATCGGAGCAGTACATAGACAGATAGCTGCTGGACTCTGGTTCAGGTTGATTTCAGAAGAAGGCTTGGAACAAGAGATATCACTGCTTATGTCAGGTGGATCATGACTAAAAGCACAAAATACTAGGAAGAAGTTTGTGTGTGTTTTATTTACTATGTCAAGGCATTTGACTATGTGGACCATAACAAACAATGGATAGGCTTGAGAAAAATGGGAATTCCAGAACACTTTATTCTGATCCTGTGAAGCTTTGTTGTTGTTGTTGTTGTTGAATCACTGCCTTGGTGGGAGTAGGAAGCCCAACCTTACTCCTGGAGAGCTGCTGCTGGATTTGAACTGTCAACCCTGTAGACCACAGTCCTGCACACAACCACTAGGCCACCAGGGCTTAGCCTGTGAAGCTTTTACATGGAGCAAGAGGCAGTTGTACAAAGACAGTAAGGTTAAAATGCATGTTTTAGAATCAAGAAAGGAGAGCAAAAGGGTTGTATCCTCTCACCATATTTATTCAATCTCTTTGTTGAGCAAGTAATCAGAAAAGTTGGATGACATGAAGAATGTGGTATCAGTATTGAAGGTAGGCTTATAATCAACCTGCGATATGAAGATGGAAATGAGGAAGAACTGAAGTACTTGAACATTCAGCATAGACTATATCTCAATTTAAAGAAGACGAAAGTCCTCACAACTCAACTTCATGATAAATGAAGAAAAGATTGAAGTTGTCAAAGATTTTTGTCTTGCTTGGACTCACCAGCACAGCTCATAGAAAAATCAATCAAATGATTAAACAGCATATCTCTTTGAGTAAATCTGCAAAGCAGGGAGGTTACCTTGAGGACTAAGGTGAGTATGACCCAAGCCATGGTACTTTTGATTGTTGCCTATGCACATGTAAGTTGATCTTGAATAAGGAAGACTGAAGAAGAGTCAATGCATTTGAATTAGACTGAAGGAGAAGAATATTGAATGTACCATGGTCTGCCAAAAGGACAAACAAATCTGTTTTCAAAGAAGCTAGTGTCCCCCTTCAAGGGTATGATGGAGAGCCTCCTTCTTCCGTACTTTGAATATGTTGTCAGTCAAGTGACCCCAGTCACTTGAAGAGGCACCGTGCTTGGTACAGTAGATGGGCAGTGAAAAAGAGGAAGGTCCTCAGCAAGATGTATTGACACAGTGGCTGCAACAATGCCACAGGCACAGGGTCAGTTGTGAGGAAGGCCCAGGACATGGCAGTGTCTTGTTAGTGCTGTGCATGTTGTTCTGTTGTGGGTGTTAACAGACTCAATAGCATCTAAAATCAATAGCAATTACATCAGAGAAGAGTTTTATAATAGAAAAAAAAAGCATCCCCCTCCCTCTCTGCATAGGAGTCCTGGTGGAGTGGTGAATAATTCATTGGGTTGTTAACTGCAAATCAGTAATCCAAGCACAACAGTTGCACCGAAGAAGAAAGATAAAGCAGACTTGCTACACCTGTACAAAGTAGAAACCCTCAGGGGAAGTTCTATTCTGCCCTTTGAGTCAGAGTTAATGGCAATGAGTTTCTTAATCCTCTGTAAATGGAGTTGAATAAAATATTTTTTATTTAACCTTCCTCCACGGGCCTTTAACAATGCTTTACCTGTTTCTGTCCTTCCTGTTGCGCCTAGGTGCATGTGGCACTGACTCATAGTGATCCTGTGTCTAACAGAATAAAAAACTCCCAGGCCTGCACGATCCTCACAATGGTTGCTATGGTTGAGTTCACTGTCATGGTCATTCTGTCAACTCATTTTTTCAAGTATCTTCTTCCTTTTCATTGATCCTTTACTATACCAAGAATGAGTTCTTTTTTTCCACAAACTGGTCTATCCTTACAGCATGCCCAACAGGTGCGAGATGAATTCTCACTATCCTACCACCTAAGGAACCTTTGGGTTACACCTTCTCCAAGACAAATTTGTTTGTTCTTCTGAATGTCTATGATCTATTTTTCAATACTCAATATTTTGAATAATTCAATAATATTCAATATTTTCCCCATATCATTTTGCAAATGTATCAACACTTTGGTCATCTCTATTAATTATCTAACATTCACATGTGTATGAGAGAATTGAGACTACATTGTCTTTGTCAGGTGGACACTAGTCCTGAAAAATTATTTTTTAATTTTCATATTTAAATGAAGTATTTTGCAGCAGATGTGTCCAATGCAGTACACAATTTGATTTCTTGACTGTTACTTCCATAGGCATTGACTGGCCATCCAAGTAAAATTAAATAATCAACTTCAATCTTTTTTCTATTTATTATGCTGTTGCTTAGTGGTCTGCTAGCGAGGATTTTTGTTTATGCTAAAGTGTGATCAATATTGATCTTGTAAAATTCTATCATGAAATCTCCAGTATTGTTTCTTTCACACAGGTCATGTTTTCCAGTAATCCATCCTTCTTTGTTTCCAGCTTTCACATTCTAATCACCAGTAGTTGTCAATGCATCCTCATATATGCTTGATTAATTTCAGACTGCAGAAGTTGGTAAAATTTTTATATTTCTTTATCCTTGGTATTGGTAGCTAGTGCACAACATTAAATAATAATTATGCTAATTGATATTCCTTGCATATTATTACCGTAACCTATAGTATTGTACTTCAGAACATATCTTGAATTGTTATTTTTGATGACAAGGATCATCAATTCTTCATTTCTTCTTCAAATTTGTCATTCCTGCCATACAGTACATATGATTGATTCAAAATTGTTAATACAAGTCTATTTCAGCTTACAAATGCCTAAGATATTTATCTTTATGCTTCCATTCCATTTGACAAGTTTCCAATTTTCCTAGATTCATACATCAAACATTTCATATTTTAGTTATTGATGGATGCTTGCAGCTGTTTATTCTCATTTTGAGTCTTACCACATAAGTAATGAAGGTCTAAAAAGCTTTACTGCACTCATGCCACTCAGAGCTGCTCTCATTTGAAGAAACAGTTCTTCCTTAGTGGTATTTTGAGTGCCTTCCCATCTGAGATGCTTGTCTGCTACTATTCATATTTCCCTGGTGACTAATAACATTGAGAATGTTTACACAAGTCACATCTATCTTCTTCTTTCTTTATTTTTATATGCTTGGCTTTTATATATTTTTCCCTTGATGCATTGTCTGCAATGTTTAAGAGCAGTAAAAAAGTTAATAACTTTCTTTGCTTTTGATCTTATGAAAAATTATTCTCTTTTACTGTTAAATATGAAGTTAGCTGTCATTTTGTCTTGGAAAGACCATTTATTACATTTAAAAACTTCTTTTTAGTTCTTTTGTTCTCAGTGCTATTGAGAACAGTACATACACAAATGGAATTTTTTCAAATAATATTTATGCCTCCATTTTTCCCTTTTACTCTATAAATATGACAAATGTATCACTAGTATTGCATTACTAGAGTAAATAGTAATCAGCCTGACTGTAATTATTTTTGTCTATTTTTGTCTATAACCAATTATTTTTGGTTATATTTTCTAATATTTTGTTAAGGATTCATCATCCTTGTTCAGTAGAGATATTGATCTGATATTTGTAACCAAGATAATGATGGACTCATAGAATTAGTTTGGATATTGTTGACTGGTTGTTGCTTCATAATAAATGTTCCTAAAACATAGCAACTTAAGACAGGAAATGTTTATTCTGGTAGTTACATAAATTTATGTCAACTTGATAATAGATAAGACTGCAGGAGTGGTATCCAACCCATGAATCAGGTCATAGCCTGATGATGACCCCTTGTGGGTGTGGTCTTCCCTATTTCTTCCTTTCTCCTTCCTGCCTGTTGGTCACCCAGGCAGCTGTCACAGCCCTGTCACATTTCCACTGACCATGGATCCATTTGACTCTGTACTCACTAGCCTGTGATCTACTGCATTCATTGCACATGGCCATGCAAGTCTGAAGAGGGACTTTTACCAGTCTTGGACTTCAGAGTTGAGTTGGACTGAGCTGAGAAACTATCTTGATATATAATTTCTTTTTGATATAAAGCTCTTTCTTATGCATATATGAGTATCACTGGATTTTTTTCTCTAGTCAACCTGCCCTGACACATTTATTATCTCAGGTTATGTCAGTCAGGAATCCAGGAGAAGTTTAGTTAAATGTTTTTCTCAGAGACTTTCATAAGGTCTTTCAAGCTGCCCACAGGTCTAAATTAATCTGGAACTGGAAATATCACTTCCAAGCTCATTCATATACTTTCTGTCTAAAACTTCAGTTTCTCACCATGTGGTATTTTAATATTCTGGAGGAATATTATCATAGCATGGTTGTTGGCTTCCCACAGAGTGTATAATGATAAAGACAAGCAGACCCATGCGCACGCACGAACACACACACACACGTCTCTCTTTTATATCCTAATATCAAAACTTACATACCAACACATCTACCATCAGTTTTTACCCACTCTCAGAAAGGACTCCACATATCTATGTATGTGAGATGGTAGGTTTAATTTTTTTTACCTCAACAACTTCCTGCAACTTATAGTGCCGATATGCTAATTATACTTTTTCTTTGGTGTAAAAGTTTTATTTTATTTTTATTTTGAAAGACTTATTTTATCTTTGTATACAATTATGAATAGTTATTTTAAATCTTTTAAAGATTATATTGTTTTGGATTTTGTTTGCATAATTTCTGACTAGAAATCTAAATATATGTTTTTCTTTTTTCTCCTGTTCCTTTTACATAATTATGCCCTTCAATTGCTCTAAGCTTTTCTCTTCAATACTGATTTCCATATGCTTGATTATGGTCCACATTTATATGATTGTCCCTATGCTTAACCAGTGTAGCCAGGGTTATTGAATAAACCAGGGTTTATTGAATTTCTTGAACTCCTAGCTTGCTAGTTTTTGACAAACTTGAAATAATTTGGCCATTGCTTGGATCCTAGTCATATGCATTTTATTTTATTTTATTTTTTTATTTTACCACATGCATTTTAAACCATTTGATACTTTCTGAAAAGATATTGAAGTTCTATTAATTTTTCTTACGCATTTCTTTATTTTTGTACTTTAATATTATGCTGCTCATTAAGCCTTCATAATCACTTATTTTTTCCTGTATTTTCAAATCTGTAGTTTCTTTTGTATCTCTCATTATAGTTATATATTACTTCCTTAATGTACTGGAGAGCATTTACAAGTGTAGTAATTGACTATCTAGCGTGCAATTTTTACCACTATAACTTTATTTTTCTGTATCTAGCAATTATTTTTACATGTGTTTATTGGTTTCTGTTTTCTGTTTCTAGGGTTTGGGAGAATTTTACATTGGGGGTGCGAGATGTATTTGTATTCGTTCCTTCAAAGATTGTGGGTTTTTGCCTGGGAACTCGATGAAACTCCTTGTAGGTTTTTAAGATCTCTCTGAGGTTTGTTATGCCTTTTGGGGTGGTTCTCCAAGAGGCTCTACTTTACGCTAACATACCTGGTTTCTAAGATGTGACAATGCTGGAGTCCTTAAAGAATGCCTCATGTCTTCATGAAGACTCTCCACCAAGATTGGTGGCAGTGCAATAATTCTCTATCACGTGTCCAAAAATCATTCAGCCGGAACTACTTTCTTTTAACAGAATTGTTCTTTCCCAGACTTACATTTTTTTACTCTCGGGTTTGGCAGGTTGGTATTCAGCCAAAAATCCTAGAGAACAGCTTTGAAAACTTCTAGTACTTTTTCTCTGCTAACCACCCTCCTATTCAGGCACTTTCATCTACAGCCTCAAACCATCCTCTTATCCACACAGTCTAACCACTTCGGTGTCCTCAAATTCTAATCTCTGTCTTACCAATTCAGCAAAACCTTCCACCTCTCTGGGCTGCTCCTCTTTAAGTAGCATTCAGAGGAAACTGCCTCTGAGCAGAATGCCTGGAGGATTACACAGTTTGTTCCGATTCCTTCATTGGTTTTAGTGTTTTACTGCATATTGCCCAAAGTCTAAAAATTGTTGTGTTCTATATTTTATAAGTGTTCTAGCAATTTTATGGCAAGAAGGTAGTTCTGGACCCATTACTCTCTCATAACCAGGAACAGAAATGTCCATAGATTCTTAACTAGCTCCAAGTTTTTGTTTTTTGACAGAGAAATATTTTCTCCCTCCCAGAACTTCATATTAGCTTCAGACATGGCAAGTGGAATGGATGAGAAGGCAGATGATACCAATAAAAGGGAATAACTGAGCCTTGTTTTACCATAATGCAAAAATTAAAAATAAAAAAATTAGTAGATACTACAGGGAAGAGTACAAGAGGTGGGGATGAGCAAAAAATCTCTTTACAGACTCAGATCACACTGAATTTTAAACTACATCGATTAAATCCAGTTTAAATTTTTGTGAGAAACAATGGGAGGACCATATAGGGGATTAAATTATTTTCTTTGGAGATTTGATATTTAATATGCGTTTGGGCAGGTCCAGATGATGGCCCTGATTTGTTCTCAATAAAATCCTCCCTCGCACTTTTCATCTTTGTGTAAACTCGGTTTCTGTGCTGAGGCTGCCTCTGAACTGCTCATCTTGGTGCCAAAACCTGGGACCAGCAGAAGGGACCTCTGTGGCACTCCGGCCTCTCTCTGGCCGGCGTGGAGCCCCATCCTCCACTTCCAAGGGCCTCTGAGACCTGTCTGCGCAAATACTTAAAATACTTCTCTGATCAAAATTTCTGTGCATATTCATCCTGTCTTGTCTGTCTTGTTTGTCTTTCTGGACATTGAGGCCCAGCAAATTCATATGGAAATATAGAGTCTGAAGAGCTCCGGGCAGGGGATTATGCTGCCACTCTAGCACCAAGTGGAGTTGGAAATAACTGCCTTTCCCTGCAAAGGATGCAATGATAAGGTCAGCTTTCCATGTCCACCTTTTCTCTGAATCTGTTCTCCCCCACCCTCCCACCCCAATGTGGCCTCTGACCCTCTGTGTCCACTTCCTGGGATTCTTGCTGCTAACAGGGCTGCTAACTTTGGATCTGGCAGTCACTGGCTCCCTCCAACTGGACTACAGTGCAGAGGGTGAGTCTGAGCTTTGTCTTTTTGTTCATATGCTTTGTATTTGCAGCTCTGAAGTGTCTTCTCTGAGACTCCCTACTTTCTCTCCCTGAATGGAAACCTCAGACCACCCTCCATTTGGTCAGTCACAAAGCCAGGCCCCTTGCCTCCAGAGCTTCCTGGTAGGGCCTTTTACAGTCACTAATCCGAGTTTCTCATCTACCGGCTAACGGATAGGGCCACGCTGAGGAACCTTCCTGTTTGGGGAGTCCAGGACTCTCCCAAAGGGCCCCTAACCTTGACAGGGATGTCTCTCAGAGGTACTGGGTCAGCTCCTGACTGACAGGTGTGGACAGGGACCAGGAGACGTCCTCCTTGGCCTGCACCATCCTGCAGTTTGAAAGGCCATGGGACGCTGACTCTTTAAGCCTCCCAGGGACAGTCCCTTGGGATACCTGCTGGCCGACCTTACCTAGGTAGGTCTGGCTCCAGATTTTAGCCCTAAGCATCTGGTCTTTTGTGTAACCAAGTATGATCACAATACTAATTAGACAATGGGTTGTGCTGGCCAGAAAATGGTGCTTTCAATTTCAATATTCTCTGAGACCTTGACAATTCCTGTCACTGGACCCCCAAATGATCTGAGGTCCCATACATTCAAGCTCATTTTCTTCTTCACTCTCGCCCTTCTTTGTGTATCTCCTCTCACCCAGTCCAAGTCCTCCTTGCCCAATCTCCCATCACCTCCTGCCACTGCACAGACCAACCTCGTCCCTTCTAACTCTCTGGAAACATTGTTCTTTCCACCTACCTGTCCTCCATCCTCTTCCCAACCATCTCCTACAATCCTGGAGCCTATTCAGGCCCCTCCTCAGCCTTAGGAACTCCCGCAATCGCAGCCTCCCCCACTCCCTCACCCCTTTAGTCCCCTCAACCCCAATTCCCTCTATCTCAAACTCCCTAACCCTTTCCTGTCCCTCTACCCTTCCCTGTTACTTCCCACACCAGGTTCCCTCAAAGTAAAGAGTCCTGTCAGAGTCCATGCGCCTCCCTCCCTCACGGATCTCTCCCAAATAGAAAAACGCTTTGGGACCTTTTCAATGACCCCACAACTCATATTAAAGAGTTCTGATACCTAAACCAAGCTTATGAGTTAACCTGGCACGATCTCAATATAGTTCTCACCTCTATCCTTACCCCGACGAGCAGGAGCCAGGTTTTACAGCCACCCAGCAGCATGCAGATCAGGTCCACTCACAGGGGCCACCATGCCTATAGACCCACAAGCAGTGCCTAGGGAGGAGCCAGCTTGGACTTAGCAGATGTGCAGGTAACTAGCTGAGACCGCGTGATACAATGTCCGCTAGCTTGCATGCAAGTCATCTCTCATAAAGTAGCTAATTTTGAAAAACTGATAGAAATCACTCATCACAGAAGTGAAAGCCCTGCGGCTTTTCATTCACGCCTGACTGAGCCTTAATCCAGTGTACTAGGCTAGACCCCACCTCTCCAGCAGGAGCTACTATTTTAGCCACTCATTCTATCACTCAATAAGCTACTGATATTAAGAAAAAAAACTTTTAAAAAATCAAGGATGTCCCTCAAACCCCCATCTGTGACCTGGTAAACATGACATTTAAAGTTTCAATGCCCGAGGGGAAACAGCTGTCAGTGTGTGAATCCTGAGCTCACCAGCAGGCTAGTTGGCAAACCCATGCCTTGGTTTTCACTTGAAGACCAGCTGGAGGAAGGGGTCAAAAAGCATCAAAGAGCAGCAACTTCAACCATACCTCTAATTCCCAGCCACCTGGACTTTGCTTCAAACCTGGCCAAGAAGGGCACTGGGCTAACCACTGCCAACAGCCTCGACCACCCAATAAGCTGGTCCTGGTGTGTAATCAGCAAGGCCATTGTAGAAGTGACTGCCCAACAGCACCTAGCCAGAGTAGGACTGCCTCTCCCACCCGACCCGCCATTGGCACTGCCGGGCTTGGTCACCAACAATGACTGACGAAGCCCGGAAAACACAACCCCATTGACCCTTGCTGAGCCTCTGGTAACAATCAAAGTAGTGGGCAAACCAGTCTCCTTGTTGGTAGACATGGGGCCTACCTTCTCAGTTCTTCCTTTCTTTCCGGGCCCCACTTCTCCTTCCCTAGTCACGGTTGTAGGTATAGATGGCAAGCCCTCAAAAATCTTTAGTGACATCTCCTTTTTCCCTAGATGGAGGAGATATTCTCTTTTCTCACTCCTTTTTAATAATGCCCTCAAGCCCTGCACCATTATTGGGTAAAGAGTCAGTCTCCAATGGAACCATCTCCAACCTACTTCTCCCTCTCCAATATCCTTTTTGTCTTTGCTTTCCACCATTGAGTCTCCACCCACATCCTTAACTCTTAAACTTCCTAGCATCCAAAGGTTATCAAGTTCTCCCCCACCACACCAAATAAACCCTGAAATGTAGAACACTTCCGGACTCATTGTTGCAAAACATCACCAGCCAGTTTTCATTCACCTTAAAAACACTTCCACTTTCCTGCCCTGTCCCTAGTTCCCATCTCCCTCATTCAGTGCAGAGACCTAAAACCCATAATTCAGCACCTCCAATCTAACCATGTCATTGGGTCTGTATACTGTGCCACGCAACACCCCTATCCTCCCTGTCAAAAAGGCAGATGGGTCCTACTGCTTAGTATAGGACCTGTGTCTTGAGGTTAGGGACCCCAATCCACCCTGGGGTCCCTAACTCTTACACTCTTTTATCTTGTATCCCTCCTAATATCACCCATTTTACCATACTTGACCAAAACAATGCTTTCTTTACTATTCCGCTGAACCCCACCTGCCAGTTTTTGTTTGCCTTCGCTTGGGAAGACCTCGACACAGGAACCACCTCCCAATATACCTGGTGGGTCTTACCCCTGGGCTACCAAGATTTTCCATGTTTATTTGGCCAGGCGCTAACCATTGACCTCCTGCCCCGTCCTCTCTCACTGTCCGTTTTGCTGCAGTATGTGGATAACTTCTGTGCAGTCCATCTGGAGCCTGCTGTCAGGAGCATACGACCCAACTCTTAAACTTCCTAGCATCCAAAGGCTATCAAGTTTCACAAGCTAAAGCCCAGCATTCTTGCACAATTGTTACTTACTTGGGTCTGCAGCTCAATTCTGCAAGCCGGGGACTTATAGCAGACCGTCGCCAGGCAGTGAGGGAGCTCCAAGCTCCAGAAACTGCAGACCAAATGCTTTTCTTTTTAGGGTTTGTAAGATTTTTCAGGCACTGGATCCCTAACATCTTCTTGTTAGTTCACCCCTGTACGACACCACTGAAGCCATCCCTGTTGGTCCTCTAGACTCCCTCCGGTGAGTCAAAGCAGCTTTTAACAGATTCCGACTTGCTCTCCTCCACTCCCTACCCCAGTGTTTATGAAATCCCACCAAACTTTTTTATATTTTACACAGCCCAAAAGCAAGGTATAATAGTTGGTGTCCTAACTTAGCCCCTAGGGCCCACTCTATCCCCTGTAGCTTATCTGTCAAACAACTAGATATGACAGTCAGATGCTGGCAGCCATGCTTCTTGGCTCTGATGGCAGCTGCCACCCTCACCAAGGAAACTCTAAAGTTAACTCTGGGAAAGTTCATCTAGAAGCTGTCTACCCATACACTGCAGGAGCTCTTCTTGCATCAAGTCTCCAAGCCATTTACAAGAAATTCACCTCAAATTTATAAAAAATCCTAACATAACCCTGCTCCAGGGTCCATGTGCAAACCCAGCAACCCTCTTTCCTCAACCCCTACACTCACCAGAGCTTAGCAGTCACTTCTGCCCCCAGCAGTTGAAGAACTGGCACTGCCCCAAGCAACTTTCTGATCACTGTATCCTAACTTAGACCTAACTCTGTTTGTTTATGGCTGTTCTGCTGTAGATGCCCAGGGACAACAGCAGCCCTCCTATGCTGTCATCTCACTTGATCAGATCTGGGAAGTCACAAGCCTCCCACTTGGGACCACTTTTCAAAAGGCAGAGCTCATTGCTTTCGCCCAAGCCAATAGTTAATGGAAAAATAGCCAATATATATCCCAATTCTAAGTATGTCTTCCATATAGCTCACTATCACACCACCATCTGGTGTTGTGGAAAAATAGCCAATATATATCCCAATTCCAAGTATGTCTTCCATGCAGCTCAGTCACACCACCATCTGGAAAGAGCAGGGATTTCTCACTACCAAGAGGTCTCCCATTGTAAATGGAACATCAATAGCTAACCTCTTATAGGGTCTTCAGCGACCAACGAAGGTAGGTCTCATCCACTGGAGGGGACAACAAACTGAAAACTCTCTTGTCACACAGGGCAACGACAAGGCAGACACTATTGCCAGAAATCCCACCACCTACCTCAGCTGCTGCCCCAGCTGCAATTCTCTACTTTGCCATCCCTGAGGTGCAACCCTTCTACACACCCCAGAAAGAAGCCACCCTAACCCTCAAAGGAGGAAGGAAAACTCCTGAAGTGTGAATAGGTCTCCACAGTCAAATAGCACTACCCACACAACAAACCAAAAACCTCATACACCAAATACATTCCGCTTTACACATAGGGCCCAGTGCCTTTTCCCAATTCCTACAACTGATATTTTACCATGATAAATTAACCCAGCTCTTCCAAAATGTTAGCTCCTCCTACTTCATCGGTAAATACATAAATACTCAAAAGGCCCTCAAATCAAAGGTTTCTACATACCAACTACATGGCCACATATCCAGCCAAGACTGGCAGATAGATTTTTCTCATATGCCTAAATACAAAAATTTTAAATTCCTTCTCACATCAGTAGATACTTTTACAGGTTGGGTCTAAGCCTTCTCTACTAAATGAGAGACAGCAGTTACAGTTACAGGTATCCAGCTAACCCAAATCATCCCCAGGTTTGGCCTCCCCAACTCCATACAATAAGATAACAGTCCCTGATTCAGATGCCAAATCACACAACAAATTTCACTCTCCCTGAACATTAAATGGCATCTACATATTCCATACAGGCCTCCATTTTCTGGAAAGGTTAAGCAAATGAATGGAATTATAAAAAATCATCTGTGCAAACAGTCCCTGGAACTGCGTCATTCATGAGTAGACCTACTTCCCCTTGCCTTAACTTCAATCTGAGCCCACCCCCTCTCTGTTCCTTTTTATCTTTTTTTTAATTATTTATTTAGGCATCACTGCCCTGGTGGTGGGAGTAGGAGGCCCAGCCTTTGCTCCTGTGAGC
>PVJH01001882.1:145504-188501 GCA_004026705.1 Nesogale talazaci | reverse complement strand
GTGGGTGAGCAATTCCTACCATGAAACACCCAACCATGAAGACAATGTGGATGCAGGAAAGGATGCAAGAAAAGAGAGCTATAGAGCCGGACGCAACCCGAGTCAAACGGACTCCATCTCTAGTAGTGGGTGTGGCAGAGAACAGGGTGGGGGAGGGACAAGCATCCCACACCCACAGGGACAAAGAAAAGAAGGGAGGAAGAAGAAGAGAGCTGGTCCAAACTCCACGCCGACACATGATGCTCAGAGGAATACATACCTCTGGAGACTCATTGCGCCACAGAAAAGACTGGGCAAATGATTTATGGGGGCATGAGAGAGGAGAGGACAAGGGGGGAGGACAAACACATGGACGGGTTGGACGACCAATAAGTGGTTATGAATCGATGGAAAGGAGGGTATGGGAGGTCTGATCGGGATTAAGCAAGGACAATGAATATGAGAAAACAATGAAATATCAATGAAGGTGGAACATGATGGTGGGACAGAGGGAGATGGAAGGAATTAGAGGAAAGACCTAGAAGACAGAGGGCACTTACAGAGGTCTAAATATAGGTATGTCCGTACATAGATACAACTATCTATTTTAAGTTGGGAATAAAATAAAGAACATATCTATAGGCCAAATATTAGAGTAGCAGGTGGACCTTGGGCCCTCACCCTGGTGCTCCCTCAATGCAAGAACGCTTTGTTCTATGAATCTGGCATTCCTCAAGGCTCAATGGCCCAACACGATCACTGAAGTAAAATGGGTGCACAAACAAATGTGGTGAAGGAAGCTGAAGGTGCCCAGCCATCAAAGGATATATCAAGTGTCTTGAAAGCCTGAAGACAAACATTAGGCCATTTACTTGAGAAGAGACCACAGCCACACAGAAGAAGCACAACAGCCAGCATGGTCAGATGGTGGTGAAAGTGGTAAAAGGTCTAGGCAATAGACATCAAATGGGGCGGAAAAAAAAACAAAACAAAACAAACATATATCACTGTGTGCACACACCCCCAATATACCAATTGAGGACATGTAAGAGCATGAGCAAGGGTCGTGAAGAAAGCAGAAGGGCCCAGCTATCAAAAGATAGCGCATCCGGGGTCTTAAAGGATTGAGCACAAACAAGCAGCCATCTAGCTCAGAAGCAACAAAACCCACCATAAAAGAAGATCACTTACCTGTGCAATCATGAAGTGCTGAAACAATCAGGTATCAAAGAACAAAAATCAAAATCAATGGACCAATTGACTCCCGATATCGCTGATGACAAATGGATACAAAGGCAAACAAAGTAGAAGAAATGATGGTACCCAGCTAGCAAATGATTGAATGCCTGGAATCTCAAAGACTTGAAGATAATGGAATCACCATTCAGCGCAGAAACAGCAAAGTCCACATGCAGGAAGCACACCAGCATGCGTGATCAAGAGGGGCCGAAGGGAGCAGATATCGAGCACCAAAGAACAAGAATCACATCATTACATGGGAGGAGGAGAGCAGGGTGGGGACCTAAGGCCCACTGGTGGGTAATTGGTCACGCCTTTACAGGGGAGACACGGGGAGGAGACAGACCAGTCGGGGGGCAACCAGGCAGTGATGATGCATACAAGTTTCCTCTGGTTCCTGAAGCCTTCCTCCCTGTCCCCCAACCATCATGGTCCCAACTCTACCTTGTAAATCCAGATGGACTGGAGAAGTCACACTGGCATAGAGGGGAGCTGGAGATATGGGGAAACCAGGATGGATGGGCCCCTTCGGGCCAATGGTTAGATTGGAGATACTGGAAGGGTGGAGGGAAGGGGGGTAGAGAGACGGAACCAACAGCAAGGATATATACACAAGCTCTTATTTGAAAGACGGGCATCAAAGGGGTGGGTTAGGGGAGAAGTCGGGCAGTGTACAATATGACAAAACAATAACAATGTATAAACTATTGAGGGTTGGAGGGGAGGAGAGACCAGGGGAAGAGGGGAAGGAATGGATAAGCCATTACTAGGGGCTAAAGGGAAAATGGTTGACGATTGGAGAACAATAATAGAAGTGGACATGTGAGGGTGCTTGACGAGTATACTTATTTATATATTGCGAAAAACAATGTATGAGCCCCTAATAAAATGATTGAAAAATTAAAAAAAAGAAAACCTGAGAACAGTGAACGATAGTATGAAAAGAAACAATATTTGAATAATTGGAAACCAGTGCGTCACATAATGAAGACATCAAAGCCAAAGTAGTGAAGGAATTCCTAGAAGAAAACTTCCCCAATTTAATGAAGCAGAAGCAGACAGTCATCAAGGAATCAGAGAGGACACCAATTAGACATAATCCCAAGAAGAGCACACCAAGGCATATAGCAGTGAAATTATTCAGCTTTGAAGAAAAGGAGAAAATCATAAGAGAAGCTAGAAAAAAATGTAATCACTTAAGTGGCTATCAGATAAGAATATGCTCAGATTTATCAGGAGAAACCATGAAGAAGAGAGAATGGAGTAGCATCTTCTGAAAGTTGAAGGAGAATAACATTAACCTAAGAATCCACTGCCCCTTCAAACTCTCCATGAAAGTAGATGGAGAGTTAAGAGTTTTCCCAGATCATGAAAAATTTAGACAATACATTTGTGAAAAAAAATTACTTTCCAACTCACATTGGACAGAAGACCAACATCCACACTACACAAACATGAGAAGTCAAAGCACTGAAAGCAATACCCAAGACATCTTTCATCTAACAGTAAAAGAAGGCTAGAATGAATCCCTACACACATGTACAACAGACTGCTAAGGAGGGAGGAAGGAAAATAACTATCATAAAAGGTGCAATATGACATCAAAGCATCCACAGATGGTTGTAATGGCTAAACATCAGTGGTCTGAAATCAACGATTAAAAGACAGAGACTAGAAGACTGAAATAGGAAATAAAACCCATTAATCTGATGCCTGCAAAAGCCACATCTCAAGCTCACAGAAAAACAGAGTTTGAGATTCAAAGACTGACAAATAGTATATCAACGAATGGCATTCGAGAAAAAGCAGGAGTTGTGATTCTAATCTCTGACAAAATTGATCTCAAGGCACAGAACATAACAAGAGATAAACATGAGAATGCTTAAGAGATCACTAGACAAAGATCCAGTGAGAATAATAAACATATATGTGCCCATTGAGAGACCTATAAAATTCGCAACCAAATCCTTCAAAAGATTAAAACAGAAACCACATGATCAACAATCATAGTAAAAAACTTCAATATGCCACTCTCTGAGAAAGACATATCAGCAAGAAAGATCAACAAGAATGATAAAGAACTAAACTCTGCTTTTAGACAACTCGCCCTGATAGGCATATTCAGAATTCTCCACCCAAATGCCCAAAATTTCACATTCCTTTCAAGCACACATGGCAACTGATCTTTGATAAGGGCCCCCCAAAATAGCAAAAGGGAAATAGATGCTGTTTTTAACAAATTGTGCTGGGAAGCATGGATATCCACCTAGAGCAGAATAAGCAAGACACTTACCTCACTCCATACACAACAAATTCAAGGTCAATCATAGACCTTGAGGTAATGCCCCCAACTATCAGGATATTCAATCAGAAAATTGGGACAAACCTTAGAACCCTAGTGCAGGGAATGCATGGACTATCAGAAACCAGGAAAGATGCACACAGAGAGGAAGATAAAATAGATGAGTGGGACATTCTAATGATAAAATACTGGTGTACATAGAAAAACTTCATCAAGACAGTGTAACAGAGCACACAGACTGGGAAAAGGTATTTATTAATGGCATATCAGACTTTTTACTAAATTCTATAGAACCCCGCAACCTTACCACAAGAAAATATAAATAGTCTTCCGAGAAAAAGGACAAAAGACTTGAACAGAAGATTCACAAAGGAGACAACCCAAATGGCCAATAAACTTATAAAAAACGTTTCCATTCATTATCCATCCGGGATGTGAAAATCAAAATAATTGAGATACCATTTAACAGCCCAATACAAAAAAGCCAGAAAGCAACAAATGTTGGTTGGGATGTGGTGAGATAGATACTCTCATTCACTACTGGGAGTCTTGTAAAGATATGCAGCCACTGTGGAAAGTGATTTGGCAACAACTAAAACAGATGGAAATAAAATTATCTTATGACCCACAAATTCCACTACTGGGCATATCCCCAGGAGAAATAAGGAACAGACCATGATCAGACATGCTCTAATGATCAGTGTTGCACAGTTCACAATCAGAAAAAAATGGAAACAGCATAAATTTCCTTTAATAGACGAATGGATTAAAAACTCAAGTATATACACTAATCCCTGAAAAATAGTGATGAAACATCTCATCTTGTGAAAACAGTGGTAGGATATTATGGTGAGTGAAGTTATCTTGGCACAAAAGATCAAATTCCTCATAAGTGCACTGAGGTACACTCAAACAGCAAAACAGGCAGAAGGAAAATGCACACGATTTCTGGCCTCAGGCCCAGATACTCTGGCATGAGCCAGACCAAATCAATGATTCATATGTCATCAAAATCAGATAGCACTTGTTCTGAAAGCCCTCCCTGCCCAGAGAGGGGTTGGGTAAGAAAAAATACAGCAATGAGGGTCAGGTCACTAACTCACTCAAGGGGAGTGCAAATATTGTTTATATCTCCATAAAAAAGTTTGAGCAAGAGTAGACCTCATTTAGGTGTTCCAGTCCTTTAGAAGGATTTTCCTTCTCAGAGCAGCTCAGTCCCAATGATGGCTACATGGCTGACCTCAGTTCAAGCTGGTCTAACTCACCCACATGGAACAAACCAAGAGGCAAGTACAACACACCAGTCATGGAAGCGAAGTCACAAAGTCCTCAAAAAATCCTGATTGTAGATTTTGACTTGGAGGCACCAGTTGGCACCCCATCTGAACTGGTTGTGAGTTACTCATACAAGGGAGACACATGAAATTCTGAAGGTGTAATTGGAGGGTGGTCAATGCAGTAGACACTCCATCCCTGAATGCAGGAAAAACAATGGGGATTTTTAGGATGCTCGCCTTTCAGACACAAGTGTTAAAGATCAAAAAGGTGTATGTGTTGTTAGGTAAGTGGACCGCAGCATATAGTACAGTGAAATAAAAGGTAAAACTGATGGATCATAACATGATGGATCATCATGGATCATTTAACAGAATGATATTCACCTACTATGTGTCAAGATCCCTGGTAGACTTGTAACTACCTGTATGATATTTTTTGTTCCTTGTGTGTGTGTTTATCTATACAAAATAGGCAGGATATACAATCCTATGGAGACAGCAACAAGTCCAACAGTTCCTAAAGGACATGGGAGGTAAGGAGACGTAGGGAGCAGAGCGGTGTTCCAATAATGATGGGGACAGTGGAACAGTAAGGGTTCTACAATTGAGGAAAGAAAGATGTAGTTTTTCTGGTCATGTGTGATAAATCAATTTGTATTTGAGTTGAATGTCTGAGAAGTGAATTATGGGTAACCATGATAGTAGGGAATGAGGAAAGAAAAAAGAAAGAAATATGTAAATATATAAATATCAAACATGGGTATATTTATTTATATTTGTCTATAGATGCAAATGCAACAGAAAGTCAATGGACTTTAAATCTGAACTCAGTAAAAAAAATGGTTTGTTCTAATAATGTGGTGTTGTATTATACTCTCCTTCCTGACACAATTGCTGAAGACAAAAATGGGTGCATAAGCAAATTTGGTGAAAAAAACTGCTGGTACCTGGCTATTGAAAGATATAGTGTCTGGTGTCTTAAAGACTTGCGGTCAAATAATCAGTCATCTAGCAAGGAAGCAACAAAGCTCACATGGAAGCACATCAGCCTGTGTGATAATGAGGTGTCAACAGGCAATGTATCAGATGTTCAAAACATCTGATGCCAATAAGTCGATGTGAAAGGTTGGAGATGTAGCAAAAGCCCCAAATGCAGCTGCAAATTAATTTAGCTATCCCACTCATAAGAACCACATGGAAGGGAAGATAAATCCAGGGTGTGGCATAGCACAGATGAAAAACATTTTTATCCTATAGTTCTTTAATATTTCCTCACCTTACTATTATGATTTTTATTTGTTTTACCTCATTAATCATGTTAGGTTTGCATATGTTAGATACATGAAACCCAGGATAACTAACACTTCAGAACCAGGAATAGAAGTAATGGTTCCCTGAGGGAATGAGAATTGAATGGGTGGGGAGATTGATAGCACTTATTTCTATATAACCACACTCAAGACTCAAGGGGCTTGAACAGCAGAATTGTATGTGAATTAATATATTTGATGGTAGAGGATGCAGCAAAAATTAAAAATATAAAAGTAAAAGTTCCTGTGGGGGAAGGAGGGGAGAAAAGGTAACTAACATCCAGGAGTTCAAGAAGAAAGAAAATGTTTTGAAAAGTTTTGCAGTAGCAATTATGCAATACTGCTTGGTATGATTGAACTATTTGAATGTTACAATATCTTTAGAGCTCCCAGTAAAATGATTTTTAAAAGACAAAGATAGAGGGGGAAAGAGGAGCTCATATCAAGGGCTCAAGTAGAAAATATTTGCAAATGAAGATGGCAACATATGTACAAATATGCTTGATACAAATGATGTATTGAATGTTATAAGAGCTATAAGAGGCCCCAATAAAATTACTGAAAAAAATAAAAATAAAAAAGCAAGGTGCCCTTTGATAGTAATGAGTTATTGAGACAATAAAAAAGAATAAAAAGCAAAAAAAGGACAAAAATAGTAAGAGTCTGCTATTTGAAAAAATTAAGAAAAGTCTCACACAAAAATGCATCCATTTATATTTGATAGGGACAGAAAAGCGGAAAGTAAATGACTCACTGTAGGTAATCATATATTAATTTTAGACCAGATGCAGTAAGAATTAACTCAGCAACAGTGAGCAAGGTAAAGGAAGACACTGAGAGGAGTACAATAGTTAAAGACAATAAAATAAATACTATATATACAATAATTCAATATCACTATTGTACTAGTAGAAAAAGAGAATAAAACTATACCTATTAATATATCTATACTTGACTAGGTATATTTCTACATGGGAATTTTCCTAGTGTGTTAAACTAGGTTCTCAAGAGAAACAAATCCAGTGACACATGTATGTACATGCATAAATAAAGAGATTTATATTAAAAAGTCTCACATCTGTAGAAATGGGTAAGTTGTCTGTAGGCTGATGTTTTTTATTTCTGGGTTTTCAGTTCTTTTCCATTGGTCTGAGTATAGATCATTATGCCAATACCATGCTGTTTTGACCACTGAAGCTGTATAGTATATGCTAAAGTCAGGTAAAGCAATCCCTCCCATGGTGTCCTTCTTTTTGAGGAGTTCTCTGTTAATTCTGGACTTCTTGCCTCGCCATATGAAGTTGGTAATCATTTTTTTCCATTTCTTTGAAGAAGGATGAGGGTAATTGTATTGATATTGCATTAAACTTAAATAGTGCGTTGGGTAGAACTGGAAACTTTACTATATTGAGTGCCTTGGGTAGAACTGTCATCTTTACTATACTGAGTCTTCTGATCCACAAGCATGGGATATTTTTTCCATTTATCGAAGTCATTCTTGGTTTCTTGTAGCAGTGTTCTGTAATTTTCATCATATAGATCTTTTGTTCTTTTAGTCAGGTATATCCCTAGATATTTCAATTTGTGCTTGGCAATTATGAAGGGCACCTCTTTTTTATCTCCTCTTCTGTGGTCTTATATGATGTGTATAGCAGTCTGATCCACTTCTGATTATTGATCTTGTATCCTACCACTCTGCCATACTCCTTTATTGTTTCCAGTAATCCCCTTGTGGAGTTGTTGGGGTTATCCATATATAAAATCATATCTGCAAATAGTAATTTCACCTCTTCCTTCCTCAGGTGAATACTTTTGATATTTTTTTCTTTGCCTTATGCTATTAGCTAAAACCTCCAGTACAATATTGAACAGCAGGGAGACAAGGAACATCCTTGTCTGGTCCCCTTTTTCAGTGGGATTGCGCTTGTCTTTTCTCCATTGGCTATCATGTTGGCAGTTGGCTATTCATAGATAGCTTGTATTGTCTTGAGGAATTTTCCTTCTATTCCTATCTTCTTGAGTGTCTTAAACAAAAATTGGTGGTGGATGTTGTGAAATATTTTTCTGCATCTATTGATATTATCAAGTGGTTCTTAAAGTTTTTCGTGTCAATGTGACAAATGATACTAATGATCTTTTGGATGTTGAACAACCCTGCATCCTGGGTATGAACCCCACTTGATCATGATGCCAGGACCAGATGGTTTTATGTAGAATTCTACCCTAAAAGTTTGGTAAAATTCTACATAAAACCATCTGGTCCTGGTGGATTTTTGTTGGTAATCCCTTGACGGCCTTGGCTGTTTCTTCTATTGTTATGGGTCTGTTAAGAATCTTGACGTCCATTGGAGATAATCTAGAGAGGGGTTGTTTTTTCCAAGAATTTGTCCATGTCTTCCAAGTTGTTGAATTCATTGGAGTGCAGACCTTTAAATCAGCATTCCATGATGCACACCTTCCTGACACAATCACTGAAAACAAATGTGTCTATAAACAAATGTGGTGAAGAAAGCTGATGGCACCTGGATATCAAAAACTATAGCATCTGGGCTCTTAAAGGTTTGAAAGTAAACAAGCAGCCATCCAGCTCAGACAGAAAGAAGCCCACCTGGAGGAAGCACACCAGCTTATGGGACCATGAGGTGTCAAAAGGATCCAGTATCAGGCATCAAAGAACTAAAAATTGTATCATTATAAATGAGGGAGAGTGCAGATTGGGTACCTAAAACCCATCAATAAGTGAAGCAACATCCTCTTACAGAGGGGTTGCACTAAGGAGATGAACTAGTCAAGGTACAGTGTAGTAAAAATGAAATATGTAACTTTCCTCTAGTTCTCAAATGTTTCCTCCCATCCACTATCATGATCCCACTTCTCCCAGACAAATCCAACTAGACCAGAGAATGTACACTGGAGTCACAGACATGGAGACTTTAAGATAGATGATCCCTTAGGACTAGTGGTGGTAGTGGTGATACTGAGAGGGTGGAGGGATGGTGGAATAGAAAGGGGGAACCAATTTCAGTGATCTACATATAACCTCCTATCTGGGGTATGGACAACAGGGAAGTAAGCGAAGGGACACATTGGACAGTGCATGATATGGAAAGATAATAACAATTTATAAATTATTAAGGGTTCATAAGGAGGGGAAGGGAAATATGGGGAGCTGGTACAGGGGGCCTAGGTGAAGGGAGGATGTTTTGAGAGTGATGATGGCAGAAGTGTGCAAACGTGGCCTGCATACATTTGATGAATGTATGGATTGTGATGGAAGTTGTATGAGTCCCCAATATAATTATTTATAAAAAAAGAAATGGGCAAGTTTAATCCAATTAAAGACCATGGATGGGTGCTGAAGGCTTCTCCTGACTCCTGTAGCTGCACGATCTGACAGCCAGGAAGCAGGAAGAGAAAACCAGAAGACCCAAGATTTGGTGGGTGCTAAACTGCATAAATTTGAGATTAGATGAATGAAACCAAGGTCCACAATACAGTGATAGCTCCCAGAACAAGAGGTTGAGGAAACATATGCAGGATACAAATCCAGCAATAGAAGTGTGGCAATTACATAATTTGGTGTCAAACATTGTGAGTGAAGGGATGGAATCTGGCCTCTCACTCAAGGTATAATCATGAATTCTGGAAAATCTGGCATTTACCCCTTGGGGGCCACAGACACTTCTCTCTCTTGACTCACTCTCTGGGAGACATTACAGCTGACAAGACACATGGAACTATGCTAGTGCCCTGAACTGGAGAAGCCACATACACCTACCCTGATAGAAACGGACATCTGGAGCCAGATAAGTCACTTAGAGACCCCTGCCAGAGCTGAAATGCTTACAAAACCAGTGGATCCAGAAGACTTCCAAACCACCGTCTTGTGATCTTCCTGCATTTGGCATCATTGCATGTGTTTCATGAGTCTGAAGAATACTTTCTAGATTGGTATAAGATATGTGGGCTAATATTGGACTTATGGACTTGATCTGCACTCAGCTGGGATGTTTCCTCAATAGTCAATTGCTCTTGCATATAAACATCTTTCATATATATATGAATGTCTATGAATTTGTTTCTCTAGTCAACCCAGACTAATACAGGAATAAGCTCATTTCTACACACTGTTAGTTTATACTGAGTAGGCTACAGCCTGAATGAAACTTCCCTCTGTCATAAAAAATCTGTGACCAGAGGAATTCTATTTCCACAGTACCTGACTACTCAGAAAAGGAGCACATCATAGAGTTTACCACACTAGACAAAATCATATTATAGGATAAAGCTGTTCCACCCAAGATGATATAAAGCCTTACTATCAGATATACTGTTCAGGATAGGGAGAATATAGCCACCACATAACAGCACAATACCAGAGAGGTCACACCAAAAGATTAAGTGTGCACTCCTTGGAAGCCAGAGAAAAGCAATATAAAAGCTACATATACCAAGTTTTTGTTCTTATTTTCAGTTGGCTGCTGGCTGTTTCTGATCTGTTTAACATTTACTAGTGACTTCAGCTCCTTCAACGTATGCCCCTTGCCACTACAAAGCCAATACTGAATAGAATAGAAACCTAGGGAATAAACAATGACAACAGAATCAGCTTCCATTTTAAGACTTTCAGCCAAACCTGTCACATAGTTGGCCTCTGCAAGTCCTGTGCAGATAGCAAATCACTTGGGCAGATTGGCACTAACTTTCTCACTATCCAAGCAATGTTTTGGCATTTCTTAATTTTTCTTTACTTCCTCTTTCACTGGCACCTCTCACTATACACACATCTATTCCCCACATGACAAAGTGTGCATATACTAGCCTTGTCAAAGAAACAGAAATCACCACGCAAACTTCAATTTTATTTTGGGGTTTGTATGTCATTCATTTGTTTTAATTTAATCTATATTTCTTTTTTAATTTTCATCTTCTTTCCCCATAGCCTTACTCCTTTTAGGATTCGTTTGCCTCCACTCCAAGGGAGACACAGGCAACCACAACTCCACAAAGTAGGATGCTTTATTTGTTTTGTTTTGTTTTTTTTAATCTGCTTATTAATCCCTGCCTCCAGGGCACAAATCATCCATGTCCATATCCAAACCTAGGACCCAGTTTTTTTGCCTCTGTGTACACTCTGCATACATAATTTTCTCTTTTTCTTCTTTGGTTTTCCTCCCTTCCTCACTTTTCATTCTTTCTGTCTTTTTTAACCATTTTCTTTCAATTATACATATCGTTTTATTATTTGATTACATTTTTCCTGCCCCACACACCCGTTCTGCTCTTATTCTTCGCCTCCAAAAGGTATATACTTCCTTGTTACTTATTGCACCTTATTACCCCTCTTAAAACATGTATTCCATCATTTTTACAAACTTTTGGGTCTATCCAGATGATCACTATTATTACTACTATCACTTTGATTTTATTCTGCCTTCTCATGCATCCTTACCCACATATCATTCTCAGTTGTCTTTTCTCCAGCCCCCTTTCCCTATATTTGCTGAATTCTGTTAAGCCTCTTCTCCTTAACTCAAAAGAGCCATTTACACATACACAACCCCACAACCCACCCACTACCAATGACTATACTGCAATGTTTCAGAAACAACAGTTAACAACAGTACGTGGGGAAAAATCAAGAAAAATAAATTCAACAAAACTGAATTTGTCAAAATTCATTAGAATACTACAAGAAATAGAATTCAAAGGAATCATGTTTGGTCCCTTCAAACATGCAAGGAACAATCATGAAAACAATGAAAGAAATTGAAAATTGAAATGTTACACCGAATAGAATCTCAGAGAATAAACAATGATAACAGAATTAAGTAACACAATAAAATACTTGATGGATAGACTGGAAAAAAATAAAGAAAGCATTAGAATGATGGAGGAAACTAGAAAAAGAAACAGCCTATATTTCTTCAGGATCTCAGAACAAGGAAAAAACAGCAACACCAACAACAAAACTTCAGAGAAAATCATATGAGAATTCATGGATTGAAATTTCTCCAACACCACAAAGGAGACAAGAGAAATATGTGTTCTCAATATGTTAACCATTAGTACTCACAGAAGGTTTTCCAAAGAGACTTGTGCAGAGGGGTCATGGAGAGGGATATCCTATGTTCCAGACAGTGAGATTCTCAGTCTAAAAATTAATAGACACAATATTATTGAAGTAAAAGAGCAGCAATGCATGCTGACGGATTTCTCCCCTATCACCAACCGTCAGTACAAATTGACCAATTTTCCCCAGTATGAGCTGTGGGAGCATAGCTCTGAATGACTCTTGGTCCAAGCAAAGGGAGCTCTCCAATAGCAAAGATAACACAGCTTAACAGGCCGCATGAGGATAACTCTTCAGAATAGCCTGAATTGAGTGTAAATAGTGATTAAGCTAACTCTCCACACAAACTGGGGGAGTTCGAGCTCCAGTTGGTAAAATTAATCCCTATCCCTAAGGTCTTATGGCATCCAAAAGCACTGCCATTATGTGACTTTTTTTTTTTGCTTTTGTTCAGCCAAAAGTCACTTGGCCTTTGGTATTTGCATGACTGCAGATATATCAAAATCATTGTAGTTACTCTTGGTAATGACATAATCTCATGCCAACTTGATACATAAGCATAGGGCTTGCATCTAATCTGTAATCAGGTTACAGCCTGATATGCCTCCTTGTGGGGGTGGCCTTCTCATGAAAATTCTGGGAATCTCCTCTTTCCCTGGAGGTTTTGCTTCACCTTCCTGTTGATGAGCCACACTCAGAGAGCTGGAGGAACTGTATTGGCTAACATGGAGATATTTCCACTGGCATTGGATCCACAAGACTTTCCACCCACCAGACTCTGATGTTGCTGCATTTGCCATTTGGCATCATTGCATGTGCTGAAGAGGAATTTATAAACTAGTATCAGACCTATAGACTAATGTTAGAATTATGAATTTGAATTTTTCTGTGCTGGAATATTTTTTCAACATACAATTGCTCTTCCATAGAAAACTCTCTTATATATATATGAGTGTCAATGAATTTGTGTCATTAGTCAACCCCTTGGGTTTAAAGCACACCCCCTGGCCTCCAGACAATGTAAAAATTGGGCACATCCCTCAGCAGAAGTGTGCTTCTGACTGGATGTCCACACATGGATATGGATAAAACTGCACCAGGAAGTTCTACTTAGCACAAGCGGAGAGATTGTGCAATGGACAAGGGCAATCAGCCCCAGCGCCTAGAGACTGGGCTCAAGTACTGAATAATTGAGCAATCCATCAACTGTCCCACAACAAAAGCCTTTGTTCATCACCCCAAGCCACTTACATAAGCTACCTGCATCTGAGTAGGCTATTCTTTCCCTCCTAGACCACCGAGGCAGGGGACAGTTATAAACTTCACTTCCACCCCCCCACATACACTTGGTCACTTCAATCACTCAAAATAGTGAACACCCTCCCCTCTGACCTGATCCACAAGAGATCTATTACTTTAAGATAATTAACTTAAATCATGAATATGCAGGACTGTAAGTCCTATCAGACACCAAAATCATCCCCCAAGCCTAATCTCAACCTAACCTGATACCGTTAAAGACTACAAGGTAGTAAAATAACATACTACAAGACTTTATCACCAACTGTTAAAAAACCTCTGCTTCACAGAGTTCTGATTTCTCCTCTGCTCTTCTTTTGTTGGTATTGGGGTTGTGGCTATATATTCTATCATTCCTTTACACTCCCCGTTTTTGAAAACAACAAGTGTACCATCCTAATAATAAATCTTTAATCATGACTTCCCCATCTGTTGGTTTATGGAAGGACAAAAACATATGTAATGATTCTTCTTTTTTGCTTCCAGTTTACTTCTTTTTTTAACTAGTCACTCAACACATCATCAATGAACAAGTTCGAATGCACATCAGAGACAAAGTTCCTGCACAGAGCTGAGAGCTAAAACAAGCATACATTAACAGCTCTTCTGTTTTCATATTATTTTTCTATTTTATTTTTAATACTTTTGCTCCTTCCCTTTTCTCTTTTAATTTTAATGAATTTTATTATTTTGTCATGTCTCCTTTCACCCACTGCAGGGAAGAGGCTATATGTAGATTCTTATAATTGGTTCCCCCTTATTACCCCACCTTCCCTCCACCCTCCTGGTATAGCCTTCCACAGTGGCTGTAGGTATTTACAAGCCCAACACCAGTAAGAGTTCCAATCTCTCCAATATTTCTTGTTTTCAGATTTTTGAAATTAGGCTGTAACTATAGGTGATTATTTTGATTATTTTGACTTGCATTTTCTGGATAGCTGTTGAATGAGAGCATTACCTGGATGGCTATTGAATGAGAGCATTTCCTCAAGTGATTATTAGCCATTTGAGTGTCATCCTTTGTGAATCATCTGTTCAGGTCCTTTGCTCAACTTCTTGGAGGGTTGTTAGTTTGTTTCCTGTTGTAGGCTTGTAATGCTTGTAATTGGTCCTACAGTACGCTCATTATGCCATCACTAAATATCTTTTCTCAATCTGTGGATGCTCATCTTACTCTTTTAATAAATTATTTTTATGTACATAAGACTTATTTTTAATAGGTTTACTCATCTATTTTGTCATCCACAGAGTGTGCTTCCTTTCTTATCTCTGTGTAATCCCTGTACTGGGGCAGTTGGATTTGTCCCAATTTTCACATTGATGATCTTATTATTTTTGAGTTTTCATTTAAGTCCTTGATCCAACTTGAGTTTGCTGTGCATATGGGGTGAAATATGGATCTAATTTCATTCTTCTGCAGATGGATATCCAGATTTTCCAACATGATTGATTGAAGAGGGCATCTGCTTAGATTTTAATGATTACTGGGCCTTTGTAAAAAATCAATTGTCTACATTCAGATGTTCTTATTTCTGTGTTTTCTGTCCTGATTCATTGGTCTACGTATCTATCATTATATCAATACCAAGCTGTTTTTTGGTGGGGAGGGGAGTGTGAGTCTATTTGGTGTTCTCTCTGCTTCCTGGATGGTGATTTGGTTAGTCTGGATAGATTAGAGAAACAAATTCATAGACACTCAAATATGTATAAAAAAGAGGTTTAGTTTCTGGTCAAGATGGTGCTGAAGTAAGTAGCTCATACAGAGATCTCCAGTGAGTCTGGTGTCTGAGAGGTCAATTAGAAGTGTTCTGGTGAGTGGAAAGGCCCAAATGAGGGAGTTCTCCCTGTTCAGGAGGGGACCCTGCACTGCATCTGCTTTACTACAAGCCCCAGAGAAATGGATCCATACATTGGGGATTTCCTTCTGGCTGGGAGACCATTGCGTGCCTCGCTACCAGTCAGTGCATCTCCCATCCATTCCCTGGCCTGGTTGCTGGCCAAGGAACAAGATGGCTAGTGTGCAGAGCTCCCCAAGGCAGGACCTGACCACCACATAACAGCGGGTCACTGGGAGAAGAGCACCTGTCTCCCAGAGTTATCCCCAGTGCCAGGAGCTAGCAGTGATTCCATCTGAAAGTGCTTGTCTTTCTCGGATGTCTCCCAGGGCCCCACCATGGGTCTGATTGCCTGCGGTTGGGTGCACCTAGCATCAGTAACTGGCTCGCCTCCAATCCCCAAGCAGTCTCGTTAACCTGATGAGTGGAGTCCAGTCCCTACCATTACAAGTGTCTCATCCACATGGAGCAACTCCATACGTCCCACAAATGATTTCTTCTTCAGGGCAGCTCCATGCAGCCCCTGCGTAACGCAGCCCAATGATCTGTGCCACACCCTTCCTCTGCCCAAGCCAGTGGAGATGCTTAAGTAGCCTACAGCCTGAACTCACCTAGAGCTGTGGGAAAGACAGTGGCTTTTCAAACTTGCTGCCCACAGCCAATACTCCTATTTGGGTGGGCCTGGGAGCAGGGCCTTTCAAGCTCACCTTCTGCAGCCACCACTCCCTGCATGCCACTTTGGCCTTAGAAGCATTATTGGGAGTCCAATGCACAGACTGGGGCTTTACAGTTCCCGCAGCACGAACTGGCCCAGAGCTGAGGGAAAGTGGTCTCTGGGACCAGGGCTCTTCAAATTTGCCACCTGCTGCTGTACCCAATTTGTGAGGGCATGCCACACTACTTCTGCTTTAGCAGCAGGAGTCTGAGTTGCAAACCAAAGCCTTACAGGCCCCACAGTGTGAACATGTTGAGAAACCCCCAAAGCAGACATTAAGAGCTCGCCTTTTCAAGATCATTTTTTGCAGACACTGCATCTCACCAGACACACCACACCCCATTTCTGCCTTATTAGTGAGATTCTGCATCATGGACCAGGATCTTACAGACCCTGCAACTTGCCTGGAGCCAGGGGAAAGAATAGATACGGACCTGACCTTGCAGGCTTGCCTCCCACCACTGCACCTGAAGCTACAGAGTAGAGGGGTCCCAGGCCAGGTCCTTTCAGGTCCACCTAAAGATGCCTCATCCAGAGTCAGAAACTGGGTCTTTGCAGGCCCACACAGAGAGTGGATCAGTGGAGAGTAAATCCAGACTCAGAGAGCATACTTGCCGCAAAGCTAGGGAAATACAGGGTATAGCTCCCCTATCCCATGCAAGTCATATCACCTCAGGCTTGAACAGCACCGCCACCCTCCCATTTGTCCCGTACCAGTGTACTGAAGCTATTCAACAGACAAATTGAGTTCCGCATAGCTGCTCTCAATGGGGCTCGCCACCTCTTACCTCTGCTGACCTTTGAGACACTGCAGCACATACCTACACAGGACCTGAATAAGCCTCCATATTAGGCCACAGGCAGCCCTTGAAAGCACCATTGCCGGTCACATTGTGAAAGAACGCAAAGCTTCTTGATGTCCCAGGAATATGGTGCCCACCTCTTCAAAATCATCATGTAAGCAACAGCATACCACATCACTTTCAACAAATAAACAAAAAAGACCAACCACATCAGCAGAACTAATGACACTCAAAAGAATCTGACATGAATCTGCCACTCAAAGAAATTTTCACAAGGTGGCTTGGAGAAATACAGGAGATGAGGGAAGCTACACAGACTAAGGGTCCAATGATAAAGGGGATGAAAGCCATGATGGAGGGGATGAAGTTCATACACCCAAGGAAAATACAGGCACTAATAGAGGAAGTAGCAGAAGCATCACACAAGATCACCGATCTCAAAAGCAGATTAGAGGAGGCTGAGAAATATATCAGTGATGTTGAAGGCAATGAGGCAGACCACAACAAGAGAAAAACAATCAAACAAAATAATAAAAGAGGTGGAAGAAAACCTGAGATCAATGATCAATGCAATGAAAAAGAACAACATCCGTATTTTTGGCCTACCAGAACAAGACATATTGAAGAAATAAATTAACAAGGCAATTTCTTACTCATACAGGAAACAGAGAAGACACCAAGTAGACTAAACCACAGGAAAATTTCACCAAGGTATATCATAGTTCAACAATCCAACTTCGAGGAAAAGGAGACAATCTTAAGAGCAGCAAGAGAAAGGAATATGGTCACATACAAGTGTTTTCAGGTAAGAATATGCGCAGACCTATCAACAGAAACCATGAAAAAGAGGAGAGAGTGGACTAATATCTTCTAAAAGTTGAAAGAAACCAATGTCTTCCCTAGAATCCTTTACCCTGCAAAATTATCTATTAAGATAGAAGAAGAGATAAGGGCTTCCCAGTACAAGGAAAAACTTAGGAATATGCTGCAAGATACCCAACCCAGAGGAAGAACCTTGCCGACTCACCATGGCCAGAAGACCAACATGCAGCAAGCACAAACAGGAGAACATTATAGAGTCAACTTCCAACAAGAAGCAAATGAACCAATACAAATTGCCAAGAAAATAAGACCATAGGAGAAAAACATGTCAATAAAGAAGCCCCCCAGAAAGCACAGTACAACGATAAAAAGGGTGATAGGAAAACACCAAAATCAAAAGACAGGAGATGTCAGCAATGAATCCACAGAGAGGGATAATGATTGTAAATGTCAACTGTCTTATCTCCTTCATTAAAATAATAAGGCTCACAGTCTTACTTGGAAAATATAATTCATCAATCTGTTGCTGCAGGAAACACATCTTAAGCTCACAGACCAAAATAAACTAAAATAACAAGCTGGAAGAGGATATACCAGACAAACGGTGACAAAAAAAAACCCAGTCCTAATCTCAGACAAAACTGATATCTATGTTCAAACTTTAAAAAGAGATAAGCAGCACTTTATAATGCTCAAAGGATTACTTCACTAGGAACCTGTGAGCATAATAAGCATATGTGCCAAATGAGTGACCCATGAAAATTTTAAAACAGACTCCTCAGAACCTGAAAAAATATCACAGACTCATCAATTAGAATAGAGGACCAAAATATACCACTTTCAGAGAGTGATAGATCATTGAGAAAAAAGGTCACCAAAGAGACTATAGAACTAATCGCTACAATTAAGAAACTAGATATGATAGATATATTAAGAGTTTTCCATACAAATGTAAAATATACATATTCTTCTCAAGTGTACATAGCACATTTAAAAAATAGACCACATGCTGGGACACAAGTCAAGCCTGAGTAAATTCAAACACAGAGATTATGTAGATGTCCTTGTCTGACCACCTTCTCGTGTCATAAAGCTGGAGATCAATGAAAGGATGACTAGGAAAAGAAGGGCAAACAATTTCAGAGTATAGGGGAGGTCAAAAATTTCTAGAAGTTAATGAGAATACTTCATATCAAAACCTATGGGACACGGCGACAGCAGTCATCAGAGGTAGCTTGATTGCAATAGGAGCATATTTGAAAAAGGAAGAGAATTATAATGGATACACTCTCACAAAACATCCAGCAATTAGAACAGAGTCAACAGAATAATCCCCCAAAAGCAAAAGAAAACATATAATAAAAATCAGGGCAGAGTTGAACCACTGGGAAGACAAAAGAACAGTACAAAAGATTAACACAGCAAAAGGTGGTTCTTTGAAAGAATCAACAGAATCAACAGAGTGCTGTCAAACTTAACCAAAGAAAGGAAAGAGCAAGCAACAATAGACAGGATGAGGAATGAAACAAGAATAATCACCACATATCCTAATGAGATTAAAAGGATAATCACAAAACACTATGAAAATCTGTACTCTAATGAGTTCAACAATGTGGAAGACATGGACAAATACCTTGAAAAACGGTCCTTCCCAATACTACCTCAGATAGAGGTCAATAACCTAAACAGAGCCATAGCAAAAGAAGAAATAGTTATGATTATCAAGATGCTACCAACTAAAAACTTCCCAGACCAAATGGCTTCACTGGAGAATTCTACAAAGTATTCAGGGAGGAGCTGGTGCCGATCCTCCAGAAAGTGTTTGGGAGTGTAGAAAAGGATGGCAAACTCCCAAACTCATTTTATGAAGCCAGTATAACTTTGATATCCAAACAGAGAAAGGATCCCACAAGCCTAGGGAACTATAGACTGATATCTCTAGTGAATATAGATGCAAAAACCATCAAGAAGATATTGGCCAATCAAATACAAAAATATATAAAATGCATAATCCATCAGGATCATGTAGGATTCATCCCAAGGATGCAAGGATGATTTGACATCTGAAAATCCATCAATATTATACACCACATTGATAAGACAAAGTATATAGATGCAGAAAAAGCATTTGACAACATTCAGCACCCATTCCTAATTAAGATGCTCAGGAAGATAAGAATGGAAGAGTAGTTCCTCAAGTTAATGCAACCTATCTATGAAAAGTCTACAGATAATATCATAGTCAATGGAGAAAAGACTAAATCATTCCCACTGAAAAAGGGGATAAGACAAGGATGCCCCTTATTCCTTTTGCTATTCAATATTGTACTGGAGGGCCTAGCTAATAACATAAGACAACAGAAAGACATCAAAATTTTCCAACTGGGAGAATAGAAGGTGAAATTATCATTATTTGCAGATGACATGTTTTTGTACATCAAAAATCCCCAAAGCTATACAACTGGACTGCTGACATCAATAGAGGGATATGGAAGAGTGGCCAGATACAAGACTAACAAATAGAAGTTGATTAGTTTGCTGTATACATCCTACAAGACCATAGAAGAGGAGATCAGGAAGGCAGTATCATTCACAATAGCCAAGAATAAACTGAAAATTCTAGGGATATATCTAACCAAAAAAGTAAAAGACCTATACAAGGAAAACTACAAGACCCTACTACGGGAAAACAAAAGCGATCTCCAAAAATGGAAGATTATCCCATGCTCATGGATTGGAAGACTCAATATGGTAAAGATGTCTCTTCTCCCCAGAGCACTTTATAATTTTAATGCTACTCCAATTAAAATACCAACAACCTTCTTCAGAGAATTTGACCACAGGAAAAACTGACCACCAATTTCATAAGGAGAAGGAAGAAACACAGAATTAGGAGAGATCTCCTCAAGAAGAAGTACATAGTCAGAGGGCTCACTTTACCTGACTTTCACTCCTACTACAAAGCCACAGTGATCAAAAGCACATGGTCCTGGCATAATGACAGATAAACAGACCAATGGAAAAGAATAGCAAACCCAGAAATAAAACCATCATCATATAGGCAGCTGATTTTTGACATGGGCCTCAAAAGCATCAAGTGGAAGGGTGATGTCCTATTTAACAAGTGGTGCTAGAAAAAAATGGAAATCCACATGTAGAAAAATGAAACAGGATGTCTACCTCACCACATGCACAAGAGCAAACTCAAGGTGCAACATGGACCTAGCAGTAAAACTCCAAACCAGCACGACCATTAGCAAAGGAATCAGGACAATCCTAAGAAACTTGGCCCTGGAAATACAAAGGCTAACTGCTATAGGGCAAGGTACACATGTAGGGGAATCTGAAATTGATAAGTGGGATTTACTAAGGATAAAAAACCTGAGTGCATCAAAAGATTTTACCAAGAGGGTAACAAGGCAACCAACAGACTGGGAAAGGATTTTTAGCAATGACACAACAGACAAAGGTCTTATTACAAAAATCTACAATACCCTCTTTGCCTGCAAAAAGAGGAAAACAGTTAACCCTCTGAAGAAGTGGAGGGAAAGCTGAAAATAAGTTTCACTAGGGAGCAAACCCATATGGCCAATAACCATATGAAAAAATGCTCTCGATCACTAGCCATCAGAGAAATTCAGATCAAAACAACCATAAGATGCCATCTAACACCTGTGAGGTTAGCCCAAATCAGAAAACCAGTGAGTAACAAACGTTGGATAGAATGTGGCAAAATAAGAACTCTCCTATATTGCTAGTGGTCCTGTAGATATGTACAGCTGCTGTGGAAAACTGTTTGGCGATACTTAAAGAAGATGGAAATTAAGCTACCTTTTGACTCAACTATCCCTCTACTGGATATATATCCAGAAGAGGTAAGAATATACCACAGCCAGTTGTATACACTCCGATCTTTTTAGCAGTGTAATTCACAATCACAGATAGCTGGAAAAAATCTAAATTTCCATTGGTAGATGAGTAGATCAGTAACACATCTCCTGGAAAGGGTTTGAGAAAATTATGCTAAGCGAAGTCAGTCAATCATAAAAGAAGCACAGCATGAGTCCCCTGGGGTAAGTGTAATCAGCCCAGTAGGTATAGAAGAGAAGCCACCTATATTGTAACATTTCAGTTGAACTATAGGGGAGTGGAAGGAGGTTGGACCAAACTCAAGAAGGTACATATTGGTCCAACACAGTAATGAGAAAAGGACAGAAGAGGGAGGGAGAAAAGGTGAGTTTGGAAGTGAAAGTCTAATGCAGGGAGCAGGACACTAATCCACTCAAGGAATCTGGTCTTGTCTCCACAGAATCTGGAGTGGGCATGAAGATCCTACCATGAAGCACCAAACCATAAGGACATCGTGGTAACTTGGAAGGATGTATGAAAAGAGAGAGCTACTGGGCTGGCCCCAAGCAGAGCCAGACTGATGTCCTCCCTGGAAGTGGGCAGAGATTAAGTTGGGGGAGGGGTAAGCATTCCACACCCACCTGGAGGCAGACTTGGAGGGAGAAAGAGAAAGAGGGCTGGACTGGACCCCATGCTGACCCATGATGCTAAAAGGATGACGTCCCTGCCAGAGAGCTAATGGGACACAAAGGGAACTGGAAAATGACAGCGGGACATGTCACACTGTCTCCTTACTGAAGCAGACAGCAACAGAGGACATTTCAGGGGTCACATGGTGGGGAAGCAATGGGGTCTGAGCCACCAAAATGGAGAAAATCAAGAAGAGATCGCTTCTGGATGGAAAGTCAGGAGGAGAGATTGACATGACCTGGAGACATGGGGGAGGGGCATGGAAGGCGGTGGTGTGGACAGGCTCAGAGACTAGGGTAAAACAAGTGATCCGGAATCGGTGGTGAGGAGGGAGTGAGGAACCTATTAGGGCTTAAGCAAGCATAACTGAGAGGAAGTACTAAAACCCAAATGAAGACTGAGCATGATAGTGGGACAAGAGGAAAGTAAAAGGAAATAGCAGAAAGAATTAGGAAGTAAAGGGCATTTATAGAGGTCTAAATACAGGTATGTACACAGGTAAATATAATTAATTATGAGGAGGAAATAAATCTATGTACATATATTTATATGTGTAGTACTAAGATAGCAGATAGACCTTGGACCTCCACTCAAGTACTCCCTCAATGAAAGAACACTTTGTTCTATTAAACTGGTATTCCATGATTCTCACCTGCCCGACACAATCACTGAAGACATATGGGTGCATAAGCAAATGTGGTGAAGAATGCTGATGGTGCCCAGCTATCAAAAGATATAGCATCTGGGATCTTAAAAATAAACAAGACGCCATCTAGCTCTAAACAAGAGGCCAGGAGCAGCACACCGGCCTGTGTGGTCACAAGGTGTCGAAGGCATCAGGTATCAGGCATCAAACAGGAGAAAAAGCATACCATTGTGGGTACACCTTCCTAATACATTTTTTTCTGAGGAGAGGTGGGGGCATAGCAAGAGTGGTGAAGAAAGCTGATGGTGCCCAGCTACCAAAAGATAAAGTGCTTGGGGTCTTAAAGGTAAAGGTAAACAAGTGGCCATCTAGCACAGAGGCAAAAAAGCCCACTATGGAAGAAGCACACCACCCTGTGTGATCATGAAGTGTGGAAGGGATCAAGGATCAAGGAACAAGAATTATGTACTCATGAATGAGGGAGAGAGCCGAGTGGCGACTCAAGGCTTATTCGTGGGCAATTGCACATCCCATTACAAAAGGGTCATGGAGAGGAGATGAGCCAGTCAATGTTCAGTGAAGAAGGGATGAAACATGGACCTTCCCTCTAGATCTTAAGTGCTTCCTCCCCCCAACTATCCTGATCCTAATTCTACCTTACAAATCCAGCTACACTTGAAGAGGTACACTGGTACAGATGGGAACTGGGAATCTAGGACAGATGAATTCCCCAGACAGAGTGGAGATAGCAGGAAGGTGGAAGACAGGTGGGGTAGAAAGGGGGAGCTTACTACAAGGATCTACATATAACCTCCTATCTGATGGACAGACAGTGGAGGGGTGGGTGAAGGGAGATTTCAGGCAGTGTGAGATATAACAAGATAATAATAATTTATAAATTATGAAGGGTTCATGAGGAAAGGAGAGCGGGGAGGGGTAAGATCAGGAGCTGATGTCAAGGGATCAAGTAGAAAGGAAATGTTTGAGAATGATGACAGAAGCAGGTGTATGAAGAAGCTTGGCACAATGTACGTATGGATTGTGATGGGCATTATGTGAGCCCCCAATAAAATTATTTATTAAATTAAAAGGAGGCTTATATTCAAGAGCAATTGAATATTGAGAAAACATCCCAGGCCAGTTCTGATCAAGTCCATAATCTGGTATTGGCCCATATGTCTGGTATCAATCTATAAAGTCCTCTTCAGGATCACGAAACACATGCTATGATCATAGAGCAGTTGGTGGGAAGTCTTGTGAATCCAGTGGCAATGTAATCATTTCAGCTGTTACAAGGGTCTCCATGTGTGTGTTTTTTTTTCAGCACTCAGGATTGCATCAGGGCAGGTCCACATGGTTTCCAACTCCCAGGGCATGGAATGCATACGGCATATCAGCGTAGTGCCATATGTCTTGTCAGCAGAGTGTCTCCAAAGGACTGAATAGAGTAAGATTCTCTCTCACCTCCAAGGAGGAAATCCAGAGTTTCCAGAATTCTCCGGAGAAAGTAATGTCCACACAGAGACCTTATTGGCTATAACCCAATTGACAGACTAAACACCACTCTTTCACAATTAATCCTCTCAGGTCCCAAATTGACACTAGATTATGTAACTACCACAGTGATCATCTACTCCTTTGTGATATTATGGAAACTTTCTTCCAAGAAACTTCTTCCATCAGTATTTTAACCATAGACTCATTTGTTTCTACATGCTCAGGCTCTCAACATTTCAAAAAATATTTCTCTCCATGGCATCTCACCACATCCTCGGATTTTCTTCAGATTCGTTTGCTTTTTTGCTTGCTTGCTTCTCTCATTTACTTGGTCGTATTCAAAGTGACTGATCCAATTTTCCATTTCTTCATTCTATTAGTCAGATTTGTACTTTGTTTATCATTTCTACTAATTCATGTCGTAGTTCCTGAATTTCCTTTGGATGGATGTTTCCAGCTGTTTTCAGGATTGATCCCCTAGTCTCTCTTACAGCCCTAAACATCATATTCTTGTATTTTTCTCGCAGTTCAAGGGCTTGTTCTGTGTATTCCAATGGGTTTGGGTAATCTTTAGTTTTTGACTCTTGTTTCTCTTGACTCTTTTTGGTAGGTTCCGAAGGCTGCTCTTTCACTGCATAGTGGTTGAGCTGTAAATGATACATAGGCTTCTGGGTTGTGTAGAGGAGCTGTGCTTGGCTCTTTAGATTATAGGATCAGATAGGAATTAGAAATCATATAGTGTGGTGATGAGGAGGTAATGATAATTGGGTGGGTAGGAAAAATAGGATATAGGTGCTCAGGAGTGAGTTTTAAATGGTGATATAAATCATAAGAAATCTTCCTGAAGCACACTAGCATGTGGAATCATGAGGTGTCAAAGGGATGAGATATCAGGCTTCAAGAACTCAAAAGCACAAATTTGCATGCTCACTTTCCTGATATGATCCCTGTGGACAAATGTGTGCATAAGCAAGTGTGGTGAAGAAAGCTGATGGTGCCCAGCTACCAAAAGACATAGTGTCTGGGGATTTAAAGGCTTGAGTAAACAAGCGGCCATTCAGCTCAGAATCAATAAAGCCCACACGGAAGAAGCATACCAGCCTGTGTGATCATGAGGTGGTGAAGGAATCTGGTGTCAGGCATCAAAGAGCTAAAATTATATTATTATTAATGAGGGGGAGTACAGATTGGGGACCCAAAGCCCATCAACAGGTAAGGTGACATCCTCTTGCAGAGGGGTTACAAGGTGGAGATGAGCCAATTAAGATACAGAGTAGGAGCTATGAAATATGCAACCTTCCTCTAGTTCCCAAATACTGCCTCCCACCCACTATCATGACCCCAATTCTACCACATAAATCCAGCTAGACCAGGAGATGTACAGTGAGGTTGGAAACATGGGAAACTTAGGATAGATGATCCATCAAGACTAGTAATAGGAGTGGTAACACCACCAGAATGGTGGAGGGATGGAAGAATAGAAAGGGAGAACCAACTTCAGGGATCTACACGTAGCCTCCTCTCTGGAGCATGGACAACAGGGAAGTGAGTGTTGGGACACATTGTACAATGTACAGGATGAAAAATAATCTGTAAATTACTAAGGGTTCAAGGGGAAGGGGGGTAGGAAGGGTAATATAGGGAGCTGGTAATGGGGGCCTGGAGGGAGGGAGAATGTTTTGAGAATGATGATGGCAATGGGTGTGTAAAAGTGGCCTGCATACAACTGATGTTGTTAGGGATTGTAATGGGAGTTGTATGGGCCCCTCAATAAAAGGATTCATTAAAAAAGGGGGGGAGGGGAAAGGGGAGGGTTTTTTCCTTTTGTTTTTGTTTTTAAAGAGGAGCTTGTACCAAGGGCTCAAGTGGAAAATGTTGGGAAATGTATGTGGAAACATGTGTGCAAATGTGCTTGATACAAATGATGTACTGAATGTTGTAGTAGCTGTAAGAGCCCCCAATAAAATTTTTAAAAAAGAAATCTTCCTTTTAAGTGTAGTAAGTTTTGATGAGGTGGACAAGAGGGTTATAGGAGATGTGTAGGATCTGGTAGGATATAATAGAGTGTGTGATACTCAGGTGAGGGAAATGGGTCTTGAGATAATGGTGGTTGGGGTAGGTTAAGGGGTATATTAAGAAATTTACGCATTGGGGAAGATGGCTGCCAGGTAAGAAGCTCACGCCCGGAGCTCCTGGAGATCGGTGAGTGGGGATGACATGGGGAAGGGTGGGGCTCTCAAATTGGGTTTTGTGACTCCAGGAAAGCTCAGAGCCCTCCTCTGAACCAAGAGCAGGCAAGACGCACACACCTGCGCTCCCCACTGAAGCTGGCACAGACGCTGCGTTTCTTTGTGCCAACGGAATCCAGGGCTCCCTCTTTGTTACCGGGACCCCAGGGACCGCGACCCCAGGGACACGCAGTGTGTCAGCGACCGCATGCGCAATTGCTAACTAGTCCCCCCACACCAAGGTGCCCAGGGTACCCAGGGGACACTCCACGGAGACCTGCAACTCTTGCTCCCCAACCCCACAGGCTCCTGTGTCCAAAGCAGAACAGCAGGCCAGCTCCTCCCCTACCCAGGATGCCGGCGCCCAGGCACGCCTTAAGGGCACCACCACTGTCCAGGATAAGATCAACCCATCCCCTAAACCCACGCCTGCCACCTGGACCACACTTTCTAACAGGAGCGAAAGGAACGCCGCACTCCCCACTGTCGCCAGCATTCCCCACAGAGGCTGCGGGTTCAGGTCGCCCACCCCACGAAACATGGCAGAGAGGTCTGCGTTACATTGTCACCTGGATAAACAGCCAGCCAGTCCTCCCAACCCAGAGTGCTAAAGGATTTTTTCACACCTATCTGAAGCAAGTGCCCCTAGCCAGGAACAGGTCACCCCACGCCCAACCCAACCCACTTCCCTGCTCAGCCAAAACGCTCCATCAGATATGCAAGGCCCAGCTGCAAACAGTCCCTGAGGAAAGTTATAATATAAGACCAGCTTCCTAAAGAGAGACCCCAGTGTCACAAAATACCAAGGAAAATGCAACCTAATTCGAAAAAAATCAACCAATAAACAGCTAGCCGCTTCCACAGTATCAAGAAAAGAGAAACTAAATCTGATGCAAGAAGACCAGAAAATGCGGAGATTGATTAACCACAGAAAGAAATCTTCAAGATGTTACTAACACGTATGCAGCTCTTAAGTGACACATTGCAGAAGAAAGAAGAATTGATACAGGAGATAAAGGCCACGCACCAAAGGGAAATCCAAGAACTAAAGAGTGAGCTAACAAAAACAAATAGTAAGCTCTCAGATTTCGGCCAGAGAATGGAGGAGACAGAGAACAGGACAAGTGACCTAGAGGGAATGCTTAGAAGAAAACTTCCCTATCTTAATGAATGAAAACCAGATAACCATACAGGAGGCCGAAAGAAAACCAGCTAGAGTAAACCCCAAGAAGAAAACACCAAGACATATAATTGTTAAACTATCCAATTATGAAGAAAAAGAGAAAATTATGAGAGCAGCTAGGGAAAACAGGGCAATTACATGTAAAGGCAAACAGATAAGAATATGCTTGAACCTATCAATGGAAACTATGAAGAAGAGGAGAGAGTGGAGTAGTATATTCCGAAAATTGCAGGAACACCATGCAAACCCAAGAATACTCTATCCAGCCAAATTATCTATCAAGATTAATGGAGAAGTAAGAGTCTTTCCAGACAAGGAAAATCTCAGAGAATATGCCAAAAGGAAAGCAGCCTTACAAAAGATACTCATCGACCCACTGGGAGAAGAACAACAACAACGACCTAACACATGCAGAATGAATCTACCCAGACACAGTCAAAGGGATAACAGCCCCCAAGATAACTCTGGCTCAGAGATGGAAGAAAGGCAAGAATGAACCACAAACATATATTGACACAACTTATGGAAATAGAAAAACATCCAATCCAAGAGCGATAAAATGACAACACAGGGTGAACAGATAGATGTAATAACCCTAAATATTAATGGATTGAACTCAGGCCTTAAGAGACAGAAATTAATAGACTGGCTTAGAAAATACAGCCCCTCAATCTGCTGCCTACAGGAGACACATCTTAAGATCACAGAAAAAAATATATTGAGAATCAAAGGCTGGAGAAAAATATACAAAGTAAAGAGCAGTTCCAAAAAAGCAGGGGAGCAATCCTAATATCAGATAAAATTGACCTCAAAGTGCAAACCATAATAAGAGACAAAGAAGGACACTATATAATGCTTAAGGGAAGGATAGAAAATGATCCAATAAACATTCTAAATATATATATTCCCTGAATGAGAGACCTGTAGAATATGTAAACCAGACACTTCATATGATGAAAAAAGAACTTACAACCTCAACAATTATAGTGGGTGATTTCAACACACCACTCTCTGAGAAAGACAGATCACAGGGAAAGAAACTCAACAAGGAGGCGAGAGATCTAAATACTACAATTAGACAGTTTGACTTGGTAGATATCTACAGGGTCTTTCATCCAAAGGAAAAGCATTTCACATTCTTCTCAGCCTCACATGGAAGTTATTCGAAGGTAGACCACATACTGGGACATAAGGAGAATCTACATAAATTTAAGCATATTGATATCATACAGAACTCACGCTCAGACCACTCTGCCATAAGGTTGGAAATCAACAAAAGGAAGGTGAGGAAAACTAGAGAAAACAGTTGGAGAATGAATAATTCTCTATTGCAAAAGGAATCTGTAATTGCCTAGATCAGAGAGAAAATTAAAAAAATTTCTAGAATCCAATGAGAATGAAAGCACGACATACCAAAACTTATGGGACACAGCAGAGGCAGTCTTAAGAGGAAGTTTCATTGCAATACAGGCACACCTGAAAAAGGAAGAGCGTCTCCTAACTGATACATTGACGCAGAATTTACAACAACTACAGCAGAGTCAGAAGGATAATCCCACTAATAGCAAAAGAAAAGAAATAATAAAAATCAGGGCTGAGATTCAGGAGAGGGAAAATAAGAAGACAATGGAAAAAATTAATGCTGCTAAAAGTTGGTTCTTTCAAAGAATTAACATAATTGATAAACCATTGGCAGACTTAACCAAAGAAAGGAGACAGAAAATTGCAATAGCAAGAATAAGGGATGAAAGAGGGGATATCACAACTGACCCTAATAAAATCAAAAAATAGTCACTCAGTACTACAATGATCTATATTCCAATAAACTCAACAACTTGGAAGACATAGACAAATTCTTGGAAAAGCAATCTCTTCCTAGATTGTCCCCAATGGACGTCATGAATCTTTACAGATCCATAACAATAGAAGAAATAGATACAGTTATCAAGGGGCTACCAGCAAAGAAATCACCTGGACCAGATGGCTACACAGGAGAATTCTACCAAGCATTCAGGGAAGAACTGACACCAACCCTACACAAGCTCTTCCAAGCATAGAAAAAGATGGCAAACTCCCAAACTCCTTCTATGAAGCTAGTATAACATTGATACAAAAACCAGGCAAGGATCCCCAAGAATTGAGAGTACAGACCAATATCCCTAATCAATATTGATGCAAACATCCTTAATAAAATACTGGCCAGTAGAATACAAAAGTATATAAAACAAACAATTCACCATGATGAAGTGGGGTTCATACCCAGAATGCAGGGGTGGTTCAACATATGAAAGACCATTAGTATCACTCACCATATTGACAGGAAAAAATAAAGGAATAATATGGTTATATCCATAGACGCCAATAAAGCATTCGACAATATTCATCACCAATTCATGTCTAAAACACTCAAGAAGATATTAATAGAAGGAAAATTCCTAAAGACAATACAAGCTATATATGAAAAACCAACAGCCAATGTAATAGTCAATGGAGAAAAGACAAACACAATCCCACTGAAAAAGGGGACCAGACAAGACATTGTCCCCTCTATTGTTCAATATCATACTGGAGGTTTTAGCTAACAGCATAAGGCAAAGAAAAGACATAGAAGGTATATGCCTGAGGAAGGAAGAGGTGAAATTATCATTATTTGCAGGTGATATGATTAAATATATGGAAAACCGCAAAAACTCCACAATAGAGGATTATGGCAGAGTGGCAGGATACAAGATCAACAATCAGAAGTCAATTGGTCTGCTGTACACATCAGATAAGACCACAGAAGTGGAGAATAAAAAAAGAAGTACCCTTCACAATAGCCAAGCATAAATTGAAATATCTAAGGATATACCTGACAAAAACAACAAAAGATCTATATGAGGAAAATTATAGAACAATATTACAAGAAACCAAGAATGACTTCAAGAAATGGAGAGGGAAGAAGCCCAGAATTAGTAGAGAACTTGTGGCAGTCATGTGCTTATGTTAATTTTATGACTGAAATGTGGGGTGGAGTCTAGCCTGTTAATGTGGAGATAGCCGTTGAGTAGTCAATGAGGCCTGTATGCGGGCATGGCTTTCTCCTGAGACTTCTGGAAAATCTCGCAATATTTCCCTCATGAAGAAAGATGAGTAACTATCTTCCCCAGTTGTTGGGAATTAGTCTCAGAGATGATGGATCACTGACAAGACAAGATGGCAGTGTCCGAGAAGCGAGGAGCCATCTGGCGACCCCTGCCAGTGCTGGGATTCTGCAACCATTGACCTGTGACTTTGTGAGTCGGAAGGAGACTTTATAGACTGATTTTGGGCATGTGGGTAAATATCAGACTTATGACTTTAAGCTGGACTAGGACTAATGTCCTGTTCCTCTTGTATATAAACCTTTTCCCTGTATCTGTATGTGTGTCTATGAAATTTGTTTCTTAGCCTACCTGAACTAAAATAGAACTCCTCAAGAAGAAGGACATTGTGGGAGGGCTTGCCTTACCTGACTTTTGCACATACTGTATAGCCACAGTGGTCAAAATAGCATGGTATTGGCATAATGACAGATACTCAGACCAATGGAAAAGAACTGAAAATCCAGAAATAAAAACACAAGCATACAGACAACTGATCTTTGATAAGGGCTCAAAAAGTATCAAATGAGAAACAGATGCCCTTTTCAACAAGTGGTACTGGAAAAAATGAATATCTACATGTAGAAAAATGAAGCAAGACCCTTACCTCATTGCATTCACTAGAACAAATTCAAGGTGGATCACATACCTTGAAGTAAAACCCCAAACTATTAGGGCTATCAATGAGGGAATTGGGAATAACCTGAGAACACTGGCACAGGGAATACATAGGCTAACAGATATGGGGAAAGACACAAACACAGAGGAGGCTCAAATAGACAAATGGGATATACTGAAGATAAAACACCTGTGCACATCGAAAGAATTTACCAAGAGAATAATAAGAGAGCCGATAGACTGGGAAAACATCTTTAGCAATGGCAAATCAGATAAAGGCTTTATTACTAAAATCTACAATACCCTGATAGCTTCCAAAAAGAGCAAAACTAACTGCCCACTGAGGAGATGGGTAAAGGAATTAAACAGAAATTTCACAGAGGCAGAAATCAGAGAGGCCAATATATATATGAGAAAATGCTCCCGATCATTAGCCATAAGAGAAATGCAAATCAAAACAACAATGAGATACCACCTAGCTCCCTCAAGGACAGCCCAATTCAATCAGAAAGTAACAAATGCTGGAGAGGCTGTGGGGAGATAGGGTCGCTTATCCACTGCTGGTGGACCTGCAGGTATGTACAGCCACTATGGAGATCAATTTGGAGATATCTAAAACAGATGGAAATTGAGCTACCATACGACCCAGCAATTCCCCTGCTGGGCATATACCCAGAAGAGATAAGCAACAATCCATGACCAGAGATCTGTGCCCCAGTGTTCATCGCAGCACACTTCACAATTGCAAGGAGTTGGAAGCAGTCCATATTCCCATCAACTGATGAATGGATTAAAAAGCTGTGGTACATACATACAATGGAGTACTATGCATCGTTGAAAAGCAGTGATGAACACATGAAGCACGTCACCGCATAGGAAGAACTGAAGGAAGTTATTCCAAGTGAAGTTAGTCAAGCGCAAAAGGACATGTACAGTATGAATCCACTGAGGTAAACATAATAATAATTTTAAAATTGGAAAGGGGCATCAGGAAAAAGCTACTATATAGAGAAAAGTCTGGGAGAAGGTCCAGGTAATATGGCAGGGGCCAGATCAAATCAAGGGCTACATATGATAGCCAACTAGAGGGGAGGGGCGGAGAGGGGGGGCGATGGCGATGTATAGAAAGGGAAGGGGCCACTAAACCATCAAAAGGGAGCATATTGTTTATATCTCCACAGGGAAAGAGGGACCAAACTTAAACCCGGAGACCCAGGATGTGAACGCAGCACAACAGCAGGAGTGGAGAACCAGTGGAGGGACCTGGGAACATGACCCAACCCCAACTATAGGGGCAACCACCTCTCTACCAGAAGAATTTGCCTTGGAGGCCAGCACTGAAGCTGAAGCGTGGAGAGTGAGATATGTCTGACCAGAGCACATAAGAACAATTGAAAACAGAGGAAGAGAGAATGACATGTATCATGGCCCACCAAGCCTTCAGGACGATATTCCCACTCAGAACAGCTAATGCACAAGGAGGACTATACGGCTGGCCCCACTATGAAATATGGCTACCCTCGCTGACCCAAGATCTATCGGGGCCAGGATGAAGAAGCAAGGTCAAGATTATACCCTGTTGCACACAACCACACCAATGCAAAGGACTATGAGTGTACAACAGAGCGTAGAGTCACAGATGGAGTGCCAAGGATATAGTTTGGGACCAGGGTATTGGCACCCCGTCCGACTCAACCAGTGGTCACTCTAGTAGGTCAACTACAGATCTTGAACTTCATACAGGTTTTTATATTGCTATTAATTTATTATTCTTTTAAATATATGTATAGTACATTGAGGGGTTTTCTTGCTGTTGTTATCATTGTTTTATTTGCTTAAGTTGATCCATTTTAGGAGACCTTTTTTGTACATATTGTTATCTCTGCAGGTCTATCTAGACAAGATAGATTGGACAAAGAGGTTGGAGGCGAAAATGACAGGGCTGATGGTTCCAGGGTAGGGGACGTGGAAGAGGGGGAGGAGGGGGTAAGGTGGTGATGTCGACCAGGCCAGGAAAAAGGGAATAACAATTGATACAAAATCAGTGGCAAGGTGGGTGAGAGAAAGCTAATAGGGATTGATTACGACTAATGTAACAGAGAGAAAATACTGAAACCCAAATGGAGAGTGAGCATGATAGTGGGACAAGAGGGAAGCAAATGGAAATAGAAGAAGGAACTGGGTGATAATGGGCATTTATAGAAGTTCAAATACAGGTATGTACATAGGTGCATGTATTTATGTGATGATGGGGAAAGAGATTAACGTGCATACTTATAGGGTTAGTAGTAGGACAACAGATGGGCATTGGACCTCCACTCAAGTACCTCCTCGGTTCAAGAACACTTTGTTCTATTAAATTGGCATTCCAAGATGCTTACCTTTACAACATGATCACTGAAGACAAATGTGTACATAAGCAAAGGTGGTGAAGAAAGCTGATGGTGCCTGGCTATCAAAAGATGGAGCATCTGGGACCTTAAAGGCTTGAAAGTAAACAAGCGGCCATCTAGCTCAAAAGCAACAAAGCCCACATGGAAAAAACACGCTAGCTTGTGGGATCACAAGGTGTCAAAAGGATTAGATAGCAGTCTTCAAGAACTAAAAAGCATAACATTGCGAGCTCATTTTCCTGATATGATCGCTGAGGAGAAATGTGTGCATAAGCTAATGTGGTGAAGAAAGTTGATGGTGCCCGACTACCAAAAGATACAGCGTCTGGGGTCTTAAAAGCTTGAGTAAACAAGCAGCCATTCAGCTCAAAAGCAGTAAAGCCCACACGGAAGAAGCACATCAGCCTGTGCCATCATTAGGTGGTGAAGGGATGCGGTGTCAGGCATCAAAGAGCTAAAATTGTATTATTACTAATGAAGGGGAGTACAGATTGGGGACCCAAAGCCCATCAATAGGTGAGGTGACATCCTCTTGCAGAGGGGTTACAAGGAGGAGATGAGCCAGTTAAGATACAGGATAATAGCAATGAAATATGCAACGTTCCTCTAGTTCCCAAATGCTGCCTCCCACCCACTATCATGACCCCAATTCTACCACATAAATCCAGCTAGACCAGGAGATATACAGTGAAGTTGGAAACATGGGAAATTTAGGATAGATGATCCATCAAGACTAGTAATAGTAGTGGTAATACCAGGAGGGTGGAGGGATGGAGGAATAGAAAGGGAGAACCAACTTCAGGGATATACCCGTAGCCTTCTATCCGGGACATGGACAACAGGGAAGCGAGTGTTGGAACACATTGGAAAGTGCAGTATGAAAAACAATAATTTGTAAATTACTAAGGGTTCAAGGGGAAGGGGGGTAGGAAGGGTAATAAAGGGAGCTGGTAATGGGGGCCCAGAGGGAGGTAGGATGCTTTGAGAGTGATGATGGCAATAAGTGTGGCCTACATACAACTGATGTTTGTATGGATTGTGATGGGAGTTGTAAGAGCCCCCAATAAAATGATTCATTTAAAAAAAAAGAAATTTACGATTCACTTTTTGATCATGTATATTATATAGGGAGAAGGCAGCGTTTGTTGTCTTTATAGCAGAAGGCCCTTTTATTGTGGGTTTCTACACAACTCAGTACTATCCACTCTTTGAGTGTGATCCCAAGGTGTATTAGGCTACTGGAGTGGGAGATAAGTTGGACTTCCAATCAGGTGTGGTCCATCAGTCTTGGTGTCATCCAGGAACCTAGATAGGGGAAGAGAAGCCACTGAGCAACATGGGAATGATGGATTCCAGTTCTTGTGGTAAGAAAAATTGTTTTGTGGTTTCCTTTCTCAAAAGAAATAGGAAAGATTCTAATATACTTTAGAAGCCCCCAGAGGGTTCATATTGTGTTCCTGTCATACTGGGAGCTGGATCCCTTTTGAGTTAGCTGAGAGTATTTATCTGATGACCAACAGATCTCTGCCCTTCCAAAGAATGAAGGAGAAAGGATGTGGTAAGGGAGTGAAACTATGAAGGCTCTGTACCACAGAGCTCCAGCATCCATGGCTCCCAATGTTCCATGGTGTTGTGGGGATGTGGGGTCCACTTGGGAAAAGGTCTGGCTTGGAATATTCCTTCACACTAGTGGGTTACAGAGCTAGGGTAGAATGGAGAAGGTTAGCACCCTGCTAGGGTGGGAAAGGGGGTAAACTGCATTGAGGGGACAGCGGAATCTGCAAAGAGCTCCACTGCATTCTTCATGGCAGAAAATCAAAGAAGGTATAAAAATAATCCCACCATGCTGAGAGCATAGGTCTAAATTCTCAGAATGAACCACCTCACCTGTGAATCAAGGGGAATTCTAGGCATAGGGCTTCATCTCAATGCCATATTTCTGGAACTACTCTTCTTTTGATTTCCTGTAGTAATGTTTTGTACTTTTCTTTGTAGAGACAGCTTGTTTCTCAGGTTAAATTAATTCATAGGTATATCAAAGTGTGTATGCCTATTATAAATGGTACTGTTTTCCTGATTTCCCTTTCAGAACTTTCTTTGTTTAACAGAGCCCGACCAACTTTTGTGTGTACCTCGTACCCTTCCAACAATTTCTTTCAGTCTTTATATTTTCTGTATATAGGATATCTTATTGTCAATTTTGATACTATTATTTATTCAACCTATATTTTGATTACAAATTAAAAATATATAACTGCTTTAATGAACTCTATTTTTAATTAAAAATCACTTTATTGGGGACTCTTAAAATTTTTCTGACAATTCATGCATCAATTTTATGAAGAATATTTGTACATGTGTTACCTTCATTCTCTTCTTGACATTTACATTTTATTGAGCCCTTTATATCAACTCTTTTCTCCACCCCCCCACATTCATGACTTCTTGCTAAATTATAAAATACTATTTTCATATGTTACACCAACTGCTGTCTCCCTTTTGTCATGGTTTCTGTTATTCATCCCCCTGGAGGTGGGAATGGTTATGTGTCAATGACTGCTATTGGTTCTCTCTCCCTGCCCTTCTCTCTCCACCTTCCACCTAACTTTCTGGTATTCCTATTCCCATTCCTTTTCCTGGATTCCATGTGTCCTGATACCTTATCTCTTATGTGTATTGTACACATGCTCTGGTCTAACCTGCAGTGAAAGCCATCACTGGGGTCATGGTAGTGGGGAGTGAGAAAACCTCAAGGAACCAGAGGAATATTGTGTGTTTCATAGATGCTTTAGTATGCCCTGGCTGACACATCCTTTCCCTGTGGCCCCTCTGTGAGGAGATGCTCCATTGTCTACAGATGAGCTTTGGGTCTCTGTTCTGGGTCCCCTCACTCTCAACAATATATTTTTTGTTTGCTTGCTTGTTTGTTATGGGTCTTCTCATGCCTGTTACCCATTACTGACAACACCTCATGATGGCATAGGCTGATGGGCTTCATCTATGTGGACTTGTTGCTTCCCTGCTAGAGGGCTGCTTGTTTAAATTCGAGCCTTTAAAACCCAAAACACAATAGCTTTTTATAGCCAGGAACCACCAGATTTCTTCACCACATTTGCTTATGCACCCATTTTTGTCTTCAGCGATTGTGCCAGGATAGTGAGCATCCCAGAATGCCAATGTGTTCTTGACTTGAAAGAGGACATGAGCGGAGGCCCAAAGTCCATCCAGTACCTCAATGTATTGTCATATAAACCTATGTACATAGGCCAATACATATATTTTTAAGAATTAGCATATTTGCATATACCTGTATCCATATCTTTGCTTCCTTAGATCTTTCCTCTCTTTCCTTTTACCTTCCTCCTGTCCCACCATCATGCTCACCCTCTTACCACTCGTATAACAATCCATACAATTGCATTAAGCACATTTGTATGCTTGCCCTTCTTCCACCTCTTAGTTATTCCTCTCAGTGAGATTGCTGTTGCATCAACACCCTCAGTATCTCCATATCCTCCTCGTTGTTGATTTTAATTCCCTAGTTGTTCCCCTGTCTATGGCATTGTTTAATCACCACTCCCTTTCCCTACCTTCTTCTCCCGCAAGTGCCTTCAAAACTGTCAGTCTCATTCTTTTCTCCTCAACCTTGTTCTGTCTTATATAAATAGGGACACCAACAATAACAGATATCAAACAAAAAGAAAAAAAAGATTAAATAAAAAGGGAAAAAGATAACAATAACTAACAACAGCAAAATACATACATCCAGGTCTGTCTGCTGAACTTTATGACTATCTCCCCACTGTTCCTGGGGGAATTCCAGGAGCTGTCCCTCATAACTTGACATCCATTTTGGGGACTCCTCGGGGTGTTTGTGGCTGTGCTTTGCTTCTGCTGCAGATCTGTTATGTTCCCTTCCTTGTTCACTTTGCTATGGGGGGCGGGAGGGAAGAGGTTCAGACCTGACTAGCTACTGTCCATAGTATTGTCCTTTGTCTTGAGCTGTTGTCAGTCCTCGCTGTGCCTTAGCACATCCCATGCAGGGATGTTGACCTCTGAGCTTGGTGTGTCGATATGGTGTCTTGACCATTCGTTTCTCCTTTTCCTTCTTGGTTTGCTTCTACATGGGCATGTTATGCTGGGCCCTCTCCCCAACCTATAGGCTTAGTGTTGTTCTCTGCTGTACATACTTCTAGGGAGGGGGTCAGTTTGGTCCTGTAGCCCTATCTTTTTATGTGTTTTTCCACATGGTTACATTGCCCTCAAGGTTTGGTGTGCTGTGATGAGGTCTATATGCACACTCCCAATTATGTGGACACATATCCAATACTCTTCACCTGGGTGGACTAGTGCCCTGCTACCCCAATGCCATCATCTCCTTCCCATCACCCACTTTTCTCCCTCCTTCTTCCCCCCTCCTTCTTTGTGTTGGAATGTACCTCCTTGTGTTTGGTCTGATCTCCACCCTACTACATATACCTCAACCTATATACTGTGAAATAAGTGGATTTTCTTCTATACCTACTGTGTTGATTATACTTACCCCAGGGGACTCATGTTGTACTTGTATTTTTGTGATTGGCTGACTTCACTTTGCACAATTTCCACAAAGCAGCATGTTTCATGTGATCTTCAGTGCTTTTTAGTGATACATAGTACTTCATTGTGTTTATGTGCCAGATTTTACTAATCCACTCATCTATTGTTGGAAATTTAGGTTGCTAGCAGTGCTTTGCAAATGAGAATTGTGTCACAATAGACATTGGAGCACAAACAAATGGTTCTGGTTTATTTCTTAACTCTTTTGAGTATCCCAATAGAGGGATAGCTGGGTCCTAAGCTAGCTCAATTTCCACTTGTTTTAAAGATCACCAGATCACTTTTCACAGAGGTTGTATGTATCTACAAGGCCATCAGCAGTGGAGGAGAACTCCTATCTCACCACATCCCCACAACATATGTTGCTCTCTGATTTTGTGATTTGAGCTGTCCAAAAGAGTGCTAAATGATATCAATATCTCATGGTTTCTTTATTTTTCATTTCTCTGATAACTAATGATCAAGAGCATTTTCTCATATGTTTATTTGCCATTCAGGGTCTTCTCCCTAGTGAAACTTCTTTTCAGGTCTTTTGCCCACTTCCTGGGGGTTAACGGTTTTTCTCTTTTTTCAGACTAGGAAAGTATTGTACATTTTAGTAATAAGCTGTTTGGTGTGTGCTAAATATCCTCTACCAGTCTGCGGCTTCTCTTCTTACCCTTTCAGTGAAATCTTTCAACACACACAGGTGTTTTATCCTCATATACCTCACTTGTCCATTTCAGGTTCACTTGTATATGAAACCTTCCCTATTGTAGTTAGCCTATGTATTTCCTGAGTCAAGGGTCTTAGGTTTGTCCCGATCCCTTCATTGATTATCCTGATAGTTTGGAGTTTTACTTCTAGGTCTGTCATCCACCTTGAGTTTGTTCTTGTGCATGGGATGAGATAAGCATCTTGTCTTATTGGATATACACTGTTTACAAAATCACTTGCTGCTTGTTGGGTCCTTATCCAAGATCAGTTGTCTGTATGCTAATTATTTTATTTCTGGGATTTCTGTTCTTTTCCATTGGTCTGAATATCTGTCATTATACCGGTACCGTGCTTTTTTGATCAATGTGGCTGTATAGTAAGGGTTAAAATCAGGGTTAACTTTGTCCTTCTTGAGGAGTTGTGTGCTAATTCTGTGCTTCTTCCCTTTGCATATGAAATTGATTGTCAGTTTTTCCAATTTTTTGAAGGTTTTTGATTCAGTAGAACCTGAATCTTGATGCTCATTCATTCTAGAATGAATCAATTTGTCCTATAAGAAATAAATGAAAATGGATAAATCCATTCTCGACCATCAAGTTTTTTACACTAACCTTGCCTTTTTATACAAAGAATTACACAGAAATGTCAACGTAAATAAGTTCAGAGTTGAATAATATAAGAAACACAACATCAAAAAGGTTTTTAACAACTACATTTTGGCTCATACTTTGAGATTGATGAGGATCTGGATCTGTAGACACGGATATGGAGAGAAGTTATGGCAAGAGAGTCATTGTTTGGAAGAGGAATCCACTTTATAAAATCAGCTGGTAGCTGCTTTTCAGTTTTTCCCTTCTTCGCCCTTTTCAACAAGGATCTGACTGACTTTCTCTAAAATAGAAATCTGTCCAATGTGGTCTGCTGTTGACATATCCTTAACTATTTTCTAAAAGGGTTTACTATATTATCATCAACAATATTAATAACATGGTTAGCCACTTCATGAACATGATGATTCTTTTCAAAAATCTCTTTTGTAGGGCCCATTTTTTTAATCAAAAAAACACAAAAACTAAGAAAATTGTAGCAAAATGCTTGGAACACACTAGCAAAAGGTTTAAACAACACACAGTAACAATGCCAACTAACGCTGACTAACTGTGAGAGTTATATAATCGTTTGCCAATTTGAGGATTAAAAGTGAAGAGGTGGAGCCTAGTCTGTCAATCAGATCATAGCCAAGAGTCCTCTATGTCTGCATGGTCTTTTCCTCAGAATTCTAGGAAATCCTGTATTTCTTCTTAGAGACAGAAGACACCATCTCTCTCTTTTCTCATTCTTTTGGAGACACTCTACTGACAAGACACACGGTGCTAGTACCCTGAACTGGAGAGGCCATACAGACCTACCTTGATGCAACCAGACCTCTTAAGCTGGAGAAGTCACTTAGAGACCCCAGGTAGCACTGAGATGCTTACAACACCACTGGATCACAAAGACTTTCTACCCACTGGCCTGTGATCATCCTGCATCCAGTGTCATTGCATGTGTTTCGTGAGTTTGAAGAGGACTTTATAGATTGGTATCAGACATATGGTCTAATATCAGATTTATGGACTTGAACTGGTCTGAGTTGGAATGTTTTCTTAATGTATAATTACACTTTATATAAAACTTTCTCTTATACACATGAGTCTCCCTGGGTTTGTTTTTCTAGTCTACCTGGAACAACACACTGACCAAAATATGAATTGCTTTAGTTTATAAAATTCATGTGCATCTTGTCAGATTCCGATGTTTTGTTTGAGCCCTGAGGCAAAATGTCCTCAACATTTTGAATTTAAAACCAATTATGTCCAGTACTGATGCAGTTGAGTACCAGGGTTCTACTCTATTTATATTGAGATATTGTTAAACTTCGATAGTACCTTGGGTAAGATTGACATCTTTACTATATTGAATCTTCTGATGCAAAAGCGTGGGTCATTTTTGCATTTGTGGAGGTCGCTTTTGATTTCCTGTAGTAGGGTCCTGTAGTTTTCCTTGTATAATTCTTTTAGTTTTTGTTAAATATATTCCTAGATAGTTCAATTTTTTCTTGGCCATTGTGAAGGGTATTGTCTTCTTGATCTCTTCCTTCATGGTCTTGTCTAAAAAATATAGTGAACCAATAGATTTCTCTTTGTTGATCTTGTATCCTGCCACTCTTCCAAATTCCTCTATCACTTTAAGTATTCCTATTGTGGAGCTTTTTGACTTTTCAATGTATTGAATCATGTCATCTGCAAATACCAATAGTTTCACCTTCTCCTCTTTCAGTGGAATACCTTAAACGTCCTTGCAGTATCTTATGTTATCTAGGACCTCCAGTATGATGTTGAATGGAAGTGGAGACAAGGGACACCCTTGTCTGTTCACTATTTTCAGTGGGAGTATTTTAATATTTTCTACATTAAGAAAAGGTATTGTTGACTTTTCATAAATAGCTTATATTAACTTTTTGAATTTTCCTACCATTCTTATCTTCTTGAATGTCTTAATTAGGAATGGGTGTTGGATGTTGTCAAATGCTTTTTCTATCAACATGATGTGATTCTTCTCATTTTTCTTATGAATCTGTTGTTTACTATTGATGTTCAACAATCCCTGCATCTCTGGGGTGAATTGCACTTGATTATGGTGATGATATATTTGATATACATTTGCATTCTATTGACCAATATTTTGTTAAGAATTTTTGCATGTATGTTCATTAGAGATATCAGTCTGTCATCCTCTATTCTTGTGGAATTCTTCCCCTGCTTGAGTGTCAAAGTTATACTGGCATTATAGAGTGAGGTTGGGAGTTTGCCACCCTTTTCTACACTCAGGGATAATTTGTGGAGAGTAACTGTCAGCTTGTCCCTGAATGCTTGGTAGAATTCTCCTGCAAAACCAGTTGGTCCGGAAGCTATTTTTGTTGGTAGATTCTTGATATCGATATCTATTTCTTCTTTGATATGCATTTGTTGAGGTTTTCAACCTCTACCTGGGGTAATCTAGAGAGGGATTTGTCCATGTCTTCCACATTGCTGAAGTCAATAGAGCAGAGACTTACCCTCACTATCCTAGATCCCCCTTAATTAATTAATTACTCTATGAAAATGTAAGCAATTATGGAAACTTCATGTTTGTCATACATTCCCAAAGTGCAGATTTCAGGAAGACTAAAATGGAATTACTAAAGAGAGAATGCACATTTTTATAAAATTGTATTGGGGGCTTTTACAGCTACTACAACATTCAGTACATCATTTGTATCAAGCATATTTGCACACATGTTTCCACATACATTTCCAAACATTTTCCACTTGAGCCCTTGGTACAAGCTCATCTTTTAAAAAAACCCTCCCCTTTCCCCTCCCCCCTTTTTTAATGAATCATCTTATTGGGGGGCCCATACAACTCCCATCACAATGCTTAACAACATCAGTTGTATGCAGGCCACTTTTACACACCCATTGCCATCATCACTCTCAAAACATTCTCCCTCCCTCCAGGCCCCCATTATCAGCTCCCTATATTACCCTTTCTCCCCCCCTTCCCCTTGAACCCTTAGTAATTTACAAATTTTTTTTCATCCTGTACACTGTACAATGTGTCCCAACACTCACTTCCCTGTCGTCCGTGTCCCAGAAAGGAGGCTACGTGTAGATCCCTGAAGTTGGTTCTCCCTTTCTATTCCTCCATCCCTCCACCCTCCTGGTATTACCACTGCTATTACTATCCTAAGTTTCCCATGTTTCCAACTTCACTGTACATCTCCTGGTCTAGCTGGATTTA